>CM065054.1:50171896-50471896 GCA_032883995.1 Coronaproctus castanopsis
AAATAAAAGAGTTGAAATTCCTACATTAGATAAATACGCAAATTTAACTTATTACGCAATAAACTCTACATGAACGCTAACCCGTTTATTCAAAAGGTTAATGAAACTACGCTAGTACATCAAGTATGACGAAGTAAATGAAATTATAAAAAACTTAAATAATAAAACATCTGCAGCTGTAACCAACGGATTGCTTAAAATTTTCAATATTAAGATACCGGGAGTAATCATTAATTTTCCGACTAAATTTCTTTCCAGAAAACAGTTATACTTCCAAAATGCAATAAACCAATAGGTGAATCATACAGAGCAATATCCTTAGTAAAGTTTTCGAAAAGTACATACTTCCGAAATTGAAGAAATTCAATCTAGAAAAAGAAATAATTAACAAAAACCAATACGGTGGCTTAGAAAAAAGTCAGCAGAATTAGACGTATTCGAAGTAATATAAACGATTAAAAAATTTAAAAAGATAAGGGGTATAAGGTAAACTTGGTGACACTGGACATTACTAAAGCTTTCGACAGCTTAAATACAAACAAATTAATTAATAATATTATTAGAAAAATTGGGTTCAAATCAGAATTCGCTAAGTATACTAAACTTCCAGAATAGATTTACATTAGTAAACATTGGTACATTCAACAAAAATCATTCATTGGTCACAGGGATAATGCAAGGTAACTTATGGAATAGAATATTTTCAAGAATGTATCAAATTAAACTACCAGCAAATGTTAATAACATTCATCCAGGATATAGCTTTGATAATAGCGGATAAGAATGAATTAGGCTTGAAAAATATGCAGTACATACAATGAAGTTGAAAAATTCTTAAATAGTTATAGTTTAAATATGAATATGTCAAAATCTTAAAATACGTTATTCAGCAAAAAAAAATCAAAAACAATAAATTAAATTTAATGAATTATAATATCAATATCTAGTTTTTGACAAGCGTAAAATATTTGGGGGTAGGTAACAATTGAAAAAAACTTAAAATTTTACGAGCATTTCTGTAATTTAAGGAATAAAATTAGCAAGTTTTTGCCCATATTTAATAAACTATATAACAATAATAACAAATTAAATTATAGAAAAGGATTAATATTGTATAAAACGATAAAATTCCGAACTTTATTACGAAATGTTCAAAATTAAAAGATTTATATCATTAATATTTTCAAAAAATAATTGCAATTAAAATGATTAAAGCTTATAAAATTACTAACTACTGGGCGTCAATTGTAATAATTGATCCTGTAGATTTAGAAATTCGTAAACATATCAATATATTTTTCATCGAGAATAATATTAACATGAATCGTGAATTTTTTCAAGTAAAATATTTAAATAGAAAATTCATATATATATATAAAAAAAAAAACTACTTAACGCAGAACAGTTTAAAGTTATACACGAAAGCGATATTATATCGAGAAATATCAAAACATAATATAATGGATGAACTTATCAATATTTCCCAAATTTAAATGACAGATTCGATAATTTTATAATGTAAAAATTTATTACCGGTCATCGAAGTTTTAACAAATATTTAAAACATTTCGGAATAGCAGAAATTGAAAACTGTAGAGCGTGCAACTTTGAGGATAATTGCAAACAAACAGTTTTAGATTGTAATACAATAGAATTAGTAAATAATAAATTTTTAGAAAATTATTATTATTAAAAAATGTAATTAAAAGACTGTAAATGGAGCTTATGGTAGCAATAAACTTAATCGGACTGTCACCGTAAAGTTTCCATAACATATATATCTGTAATTTTTAATAAATATACTATTTTGAAATAAAAAAATAATAATAATTTTTCATTTGCATTTCATTTTACAACTAGCGATTTGTATTTATTTTATTTTATTCTTAATTACGTGTTTGATAAAGAGATACATCGTTTAAATTTCATACCCCCCATTTGACCAATTGCGGTTTATTCGTATCCTCAATTTTTACCTTATATGGTCATAAAATGAGACTTTCGAACGAAAAAGGGCGTGGTCAAAGGGTTACGAACTTTCAACTTAGAACACCAAATACGCGAGTTTGGTCTACGGTATTATCGATATTCATTAAAAAAAACATTTCTGAAGTCGATGGGAGTAATATTTAAATTATACGATAATGAAATTTTTCTATTAAAAAAAAAAGTGACTAGGTAATTTAAACACACAAACACATATATATATATATATATATATATATATATATGTATATATATAAAGAATTCGCTAATTTAATATTTAAAAAGTTCCTAAAATAATTTTTGAAATTTAAATGTATGTTCTTACTTTTATATCAAATGTTTTAAAAATTATTTTTATCATTACATAAAATAAAAAATATGTGTTTACATCAGGGACTGAAAGCCAGCTAAATTCGAAAGCTGAAAGAAGATTCGTATAAATGCATACCAATCTACTCCGAAACTGCGTTGTATTATAGTAAACTTAAATATAATATTTTACGATTAATTTAAAATAATATTTCAACAAAAACATGTTTATAGTTTCTACCATAACCACCATCGCCATTTAAATAACAAATGTACTAATTCGAACTTTTAAATACATTAGCCTAACCGATACAAACTAATATTGCAAAGTGCGAATTTATGGCGTGATTAGTTTAATCAATGCAAAAGAGCCAATATGACGTCTTTCGGCATCGAAATTTTTCTATTTTAATAATAATTTTTCATTTGCGTTTTATTTTACATCTAGCGATTCGTATTTATTTTATTTTATTATTAATTACGTGTTTGATAAAGTGATACATCGTTTAAATTTTATTTTCACAACTGCTCCCATGTTTTGACCAATTGCTGCAGCTTATTCGTATTTTTAATTTTTACCGCGTATATGGTCATAAAATGAGACTTGAACGTAAAAGGGCGTGGTTAACTTCCAACTTAGAACACGGGTTGAAACGTGAATTTGGTCTACGGTATTATCGACATGCTTATAAAAAAATTCTGTTGTCGACGGTGGTAATTTTTAAATTATACGAAAATTATATTTTAATTTATAAATTAAAATTTTTCTATTAATAAAAGAATTACTGGATAATTAAAAATACACACATATATATGTATATAAAATTTGATAATTAAAAAAATTCAAATATAACATTATAACAAGATTTGAAAAGTTTATGAAATATTTGTTGAAATTTTGATGTATGTTCATATAATTTAATATAAACAGTTTTAAAAACCAATTATATCATTGTGTAAAATAAAAATTACGCGTAGAACAGAATTTTTGTTGTTGATGGTGCCAATATTTACATTATAAGAAAATTCGATTCTAATATAACATTTTTCTATTAATAAAGTAATGACTAGGTAATTTAAAACACGCATACATATATATGCGCGCACACACACATATATATAAGTATATACACATACATAAAAAGAATTCGCTATTTCAATGATTTCAAAAGTTTCAAAATTTTTTTAAATTTATTATGTATGTTCTTATAGTGTTATAGAGAATGTTATAGAAATCATTTTTATCATTGTGTAAAATAAAAGCTATGTGTTTACAAAGGAGACTGAAAGCTAGCTAAATTTAAGAACTGAAAGAAATCTCTAGCACTTACAGATTTCATTGTCGATGGTGTCAAATTCAGATTATATAAAACTTCGATTCTAGATTATAAATTAAAATTTTTCTACTAATAGAAACATGACTAGATAATTTAAAACGAACACACACACATATTTATTTATGATATATATATATAACAATTCAATAATTTAATGATTTGAAAAGTTTCTAAAATATTTGTTAAAATTCAGATGTACGTTGTTATAGTTTTATATCAAATGTTTTAAAAAACATTTTTATTATTCAATCATGCAATCAATTGCGTAAAAAAAAACTATGTGTTTACATGTATAACTGAAAGTCATGTAAAATTTGAAAGCTGAAAGAAGTCGATAATATAAACCGAATTTTTAATGTTGATGGTTGAATTATTCAAATTATAAAAAATTTTGATTTTAATTTATGAATTAAAATTTTTCTACTAATAAAATAATGACTAGGAAATTTAAAACAGATACATATCTATATATATATATATATCTAATTTAATGATTTGAAAAGTTTCCTAAATATGATTAGAAATTTAGATGTGTGTTCTTATTGTTTTATATTAAAACATTTTAAAAATCACTTTTATCATTGTGTGAAATAAAAACCATGTGTTTACAGGGGGCCTGAAAACCAGCTAAATTCGATAGCTGAAATACGTTTATAACATTTATATACAGAATGTTTGTGGTTGATGATGGCAATATTCGATTTACACAAAAAATCGACTTCCATTTATAAATTAAAATTTTTCTATTTATAAAAGAATGAATAGGTAATTTAAAAAAACGTATGTATATATAAAATTCAATAATTTAAAAAGTTAAAATACAACGTTTAAATGACAAGAGCTGAGCTCTTAAATATTGATGGTGACGAGTTTGATTTGAAAAGTTTCGAAAATATTTGTTTAAATTTAGATGTATGTTCTTATAATTAAGTTTTAAATATCAATTTCATCATTGTGTAAAATAAAAACTATGTTTTTATGTGGAGGATTGAAAGCCAGTTAAATTCGAAAGTTGAAAGTGTATAAACACTAAACAGAATTTTCATTGTTGATGGACGCAAATCTAAATTACACGAAAATTAGATTTAAATTTATATATTAACATTTTTTATTTATAAGAGAATGACTATATATATATATATATACGTATATATAAAAAGAATTTGCAAATTTAAAAAAATCAAATATAAGTTTATAATGATTTGAAATTCTCCTAAATTTTCGATGAAATATAGTTGTATTTTCTTATAGTTTTATGTTGAAAGTTTTAAAAACCAATTTTATCATTGCGTAAAATAAAATCTCGGTGTTTATATGGGAGAGTGAAAGCCAAATAAATTCGAAAGATGGAAGCAATTCGATTTGAAACTTAGAAACATAAAAAATTATTAAATTTTAAAATTAAGAATTTTTGTAAACAAAGCATGTTAATAAAATTAAAATCTGTTTTCATATTTTAATCAAAAAAATGAATTTCAGAAAAATCTATTTTTGAGACACAAAGTTCCATGGATAAATGTGCATAAAAAAGAAAACGTTTTAAATGAAGGAAAAAGTCGAACGTTAGAATTTTCAATGTAAACAATAAAAGCTATTAAGTATTCTTCAATTCATAATATCATAATCAGTCCCTTCACTCTAAACGATTGTAAAAACTTCAAATTAATTTGTATTTATCAAAAAGTGTTTTTGTAGAGCTTCTTCGACGAAACATATTTAAACAAAATAATATCGAGATGCGTTTAAAGTGTATCACAAAGCTAACGCATGTTTAACATCTTAATAGATCCGTAGCTCTGTTGTGTACGGCCTCCAACGTTTTTCTGTCTATTTAACACATACTAACAGAGTGTCCTCAATACAACCTACAAAGATCATACTACGGCCTTTCATGTTTCTTGTAGCTACTTTTTGATGACAACGTTCTTACGTTGTCTAGACTCAACCTGTTCCTGCATGATATTGGACTATATGGCTTAATGATTATTTACCTCCGTGCCTGTAGCCATTAGTTATTGCATATGACACGTTAAGTTAAATAAATAAATCAAATAAATATCAACAGAGGGAAAGAAATCTGTTTAAAACTTGGAGTAAAATAAGCTAGCCGCTCGCTCTGAAATATTTCCGGTCTGTTTGTCAGCTTGTTCCTAAGTCGCTACTGCGCTATTACAACGTTAATCAGTTTTTACTTCAATCTATTCTCTGATACCGCAATAATTTAAATAAGCTACGTATCGACATTCAACTAAAATTATCAGCGCAATATTAATTATTTGCACACTTTCGAACTGCTCTTTCCCCTCCCCCGAATCGGAAATATTTGAACCGGACTTACTAACATTTTTAACCGTTCGATCATTTAGCACCATTTTTATCGAACTTTTATTTACATATAATTTTCCTCAATTTAAATAACGTCAAAATTAAATTAACTGATATACTGCAATTATTACAGTCGGCTGCAGTCAGTTATTAGACTAGTTTAAAAGTGTTGTGAAATATTTCTTTATAAAAAATCAATTGAAAATTAGTTAAATCACTAATATTTATTTTCTTATAGAAAACATAAAAATTTTAGGCATTTACGCCATTATCAAGTGAAACATTTTAAAAAAATCATAATTTTAAAAATATAAATTAAATATAATTACTTCAAAATATTTGACGGTGATTGTGAAAATATACTCCAAAAATGCTGTTCTGCTTCTATTCTGTCTATTTTTTGAATTGTTGAAATGTAACATCAATATATTTGTTTATTAATTTTGTTTTTTTATACTAATTTTTTCTTCGATATTATTTTCCGGATTCTGTAAAAGTTGTATACTGGTGGAATTTTAAATTTTTCATTTACTGTTGCGATGTATGATGACCAAAAGTAAAATATAAAATATAAAAATATACGAACACAAAATTTTTTAAAAAACACAATTTTACAAGTAAAATGAAAATGAATATTAAAAAATCTGATAATCTAATATTGAAGAAAAAATTAATATAAAAAAACAAAATTAATAAACAAATATATTGATGTTAGATTACAACAATTCAAAAAATAGACAGAACAGAAGCAGAACCGCATTTTTGGAGTGTATTTTCACAATCACCGTCAAATATTTTGAAGTAATTATATTTAATTTATATTTTTAAAATTATATTTTAAAAATGTTTCACTTGATAATGGCGTAAATGCCGAAAAGCTTTGTGTTTTCTATAAGAAAATAAATATTAGTGATTTAATTAATTTTCAATTGATTTTTTATAAAAAAATCACTACATTCCACATTATATAAAAAATTAAAATATTTCTTTACTTAGCAAATTAATTCGCATAAAAACAAGGCAATATTTTTCACACGCCAATGATGGCCAAATAGCGTCATTTTACCTTACATTGGAAGCCCTAAGGTGATTGAAAAATGTATAGATAAAATAGAACAATGTAAATGCGTAAAGATCGAAAAGAAACGTTCAAATATCTAGAAATACTCATATATAAACACTTCGGATGTAATGAACATATACATAAAAAAACAAATCAGAAAATCAGATTGGTGATTCCTAGAATGTATAAGTTAAAATGTCATTTGAATTAACATAATGCGCTATGACGTTTGAAGCCAAGCACAAGTTTAAACGAATAAACTATCTATAAAAAAAAAGATATTTAAAAGTTATATGCAATAGTAACAAGAACGAATCGATACCTATAACAAATCTTCTGGTAAAGTTAGATACATTGTTACCATTTTTACGTGGAAACTATTGTATTGTAAAGCTAAAAAAGTATAAATAAATTATATATATATATAATTTTGTACGTAAAAATAAACGTACGATGGCTAGTCACGACGATCGGCAACGAACAATATGACGATGATGATGATGATATATATATATATATATTTTAATACAACATTCTATAAATCATAAAGAATTTATACGTACATAAACACATGCCAAGTATCCTTACTTTAACAGCTAAATACAACCAAATGACTTTACAAAACTAAATAAATAATAACGGAAATAATAGTAAAATAACAGAAAAAAAAACCCTATTAGCTTGTATATTAAATGTAGTTTGAATCGATGCTTGATACTTATATCTAGTGTAACACATCTTGAGATCAAGCATATTATAATCCCCGATTATCTGAATTAAGTTATTGTCATGACACTGCACTGTATTTTAGTCCATCGAGGTGCATTTAATGATACTCTGCAGCACCGGTTTTGCATTACGTGGAATTTTTTGTAAGTACTGACAGACACTGAACACCAGACCGGACAAGAGTACATGAACCTTCTTAATTGATTTTTCTATTAGTATTGTTAAGAATATATCTTTGTTTATATTTATTTTGTAATTTTGATAATGTAATATTGTATATATATATATATATATATATATATATATATATATATATATATAATCTTAATCTTTTTATTTATTTTTATTTTTGGCTTGATCATTATCTTACATTTTTTTTAATCGCTATTTTAAATTGCACATGTGTATATATACCATTTTGTTTGTATAATGTTCATTTTTATATTTATATGCATATTTACACAAAAACTCATTTTATACGCATTCTTGATGGTCTAAAGGGCTATGTTTTTCATGCCTTATTCCACCCTATTTTTAAGTCACATATTGCATCACTCACACCTATTAATATTTTGTACTATATTGGATGTTTTATTTTGTTTCAGTTACCCAACACTTAAAGACAGTTATCTGTTATGAACACTAGTTGCACCCGTATAATCACAAATTATTTAATACATTTGTCCCAACGCGTAAGTGCGGATTGAACGCCAGACCGGACAAGCATAAACTAACCTAAGGTCTTATAATGGTAATGTAAATTAATTTCTTGTTTACTAAAGAAAGATGAGAACTGAAAATTAGTGCAAGTATTCGAATGGCTTTTTTCGCATCACCGATAGATTTATTAATGTGCGCGTTAAATGAAAGACGACAGTCTAGAGTAATTCCTAGATAGTTAACCTGTTTCTGCCAACCGATGCATTTACACCTTTAATAGTAATATCAGGGGCAGAGAAGGAGAAAATCTTTTAGTAAACAGTGCGTGCGATTTCTCGGTATTTAATTTTAGCCTCCAGCGTTGATAGTACTTGTAAATAGTATTTGCCGCTTTTTGTAACCTATCGTAGATAGTATCGGTTCTGAACGATGTGCAAAATAACGCCAGATTGTCAGCATAAAAACCCATAAAAATTACAGTATCAGAAAAAGCAGAAGATGAAGAACAGTGCTGGGCAACAGGGAATAATAACTTTATACATAGAGCAGAAAAGTATATATATCGCCTATTTCGTATAATTAAATATCTGCCGCGAAATCTTGAACGAAGAAGTTTCGAAAAAAGAAATTGATAAACACCGAGGTAGTAACAATAACGTAAGCTGATGAATTTCCAAAAAAAAAAAAAAAAGGAACAAAATTACCGAATAAGGAGAAAGGAAGAATAGAAAAAGAGAACACACAGATAGCCGAATGAAGACTTTTATTTTTTTATTTTTCATTTTTAAACAAAGAATTGCCCCAGATACGAGAACGGAGGATAAGATATTGCATTAAACAGATGTATGTAAAATGGAAGCAGAACAGGAAAAAGACGAAGGAGCTAAGAAAACAAACAAGAAAATATGGTAATTGAAACGCTGTAAACTATAAAGAAGCTATATTATAATAAGGGATATGTATTACTTTCTTTTATATTTATTCAAGTTATTACTTTTTATTTAAACAATGTATAGAACTTTATTTATTTTGTATATTTATATATTTTGCATATGTATATTAAATTTATACGTATTACGCGTAGTATACGGAATTTAGTCAATATTGCATTAAACGAAAACACTTTACACGTTGGTCTCCATCCGTTTGCAGCAATGGAACAGTCGTAACATTCACACATCTCACGCATTAAGAAAAAGAATGCGAAACATGGCAATACACACAAGAAGTCACATAACATATCTCATAACACCCATAGATGTTCGTATAAACATAACAACATACTATGAAAAAGGGATTATTTTAATATAAAAGAAAAACAATTTAATCCTTATAGTCACAGTATTCTCTATGTAGTAATATAATCTTTTTTTTTTTTTTTTTTTTAATATTAACAAAATTGATTATTTTCGTAGGCATCTACGTAGAATATTTCCGATATAAATAAATAAATTGTAGAGAACACAAAGCATCTATAAAATGAAAGTACCTATTAAAATTCTATTTCAAGGGTCTTTAAGGCCTGCAAAAAAAATGTATAATTTTGTGTGTGGCAAAAAAAAAAAAAAGAAAAATTGATAATACGCGACTAAAAGAGTTAAGGGATTTCATTAGCATTAAATCGTGCCCAATGATTCTTTTTTTGGATTTGTGTTTAAGCTTTAAATTGTACAAAAATGAATTTCTTCTTCTTCTTTTTCGTTGATTGCCGTGTACCGCTACTAAGGACAGAGGCACGGGAGGAATTTATATTAACGGGTAGATTCTGGATAAATGAAGGAAGGCAAGGAGTCTAGATTCGGATGTAGGAGAATGCTGTAAAATATTTGGGAGTTTGGAAGGTTTATGATTGTACGTTCGGAGGAATATAACGGACAGGTAATAAGCAAGTGAGGAGTAAAGGAATATTGCAGGCGGTACATTTCGGTTGGTCACTATTAGTAAATAAGTGCTAGTGGATAAGCAGTGTATGGCCCAAGCGTACACGGTACAGGACCACTTCGTTTCTCCTGTTTGAGTTTTGACAAAAGTGGTTGACTTTATCCAGTATTTGTTGTATTGCTGCAGATTCGAAAATATTTCGTTTGCTCTGTCGAATAATTTAGACCGTATGGTGTGAAGTAAGTCCTTCATTGGAATTGGGTATAGCTGAAATAGACGATATTAGACACGCTTCTTTTGCGGTTGCATCTGCACTGTCGTTAGATTCCTACGCCCTGGAATCCAGAGGAGAATAATTTTTCCGGTAAACTCTGATGTGTTGGCTAAGATGGATTTTGCTACGGTGTGAGCTGTTTTGAAGACTTCTAATGGAGCTCAAGGAATCGGTGCAGATAATAGCATTGTTTTTTAGTTCTCCAATAACTACATCGACAGTAATTGAAATTGTATACAACTATGTAGAAAGGACCCTGAAGTATTGTGGAAGCGGAAATCGAATAACATAGTTTGAATATACAACTGCGCAACCGCCGTAGTTGTCTCGTTTCGTTCGTGCATAGGATGTCGTAATGATTGAAATCCTTTATTAAATCTTCAAATAAGGAGTGTAGACGACTTTGAGCAGTAAGACAACATAGATTCAGGAAAAAGGTATCGAAGGATAAAGACCGGCGGTATTGGGAAAAAGATGTTGCTGAGGAAGGTAGGTAATGAGGTGCATATTTTATTGTGTAGGATGGATTTGACTTTATAATGGAGCACGGATTTTAAGTATGGTCGTATAAGATCAGAGGGTAGAGACGTTAAAGGCATGGTGAGGTTAGGGGTTGTATGAATAATGAGTGTGGAATTTTAGGAGCAAATAGGCTTGGTTTAGGTCTGGAGGATATTCTTGTGCTTCGTAGGACAGATTGTTTACGGGTGTCGACCGAAGAGCGCCTAAAACTAACCTTAGAGCTGAGTAATTGGATTTAATAATGTTAGTACTGATTGCTTACCTGATGAATAAGCCCGGAAACCGTAATCGCATTTAGATTTTATTAGTGAGCGATATATTCTCAAAAGTAATGTTTTGTCTGCGCCATATGTTGTGCGAGATAGCTTCCTGAGAAGGTTTAATCGTCGAGAACATTCGGTTTTCAAGTGGTTGATTTGCATTCTCCAATTTAATTTTTCGACAAATATCAGACCTAAATATTTGGTGGATGATGTAGAACTTAATATTTTGTTATCCAAAATAATGTTAAACTGATGAGCGCAATGCGAATACGACAGAAGTGCATTACTTTTGTTTTTACGGGTGAAAAGGATAATCGATTTTCTTTTGACCGGTTATTGAGCTTATTAGTGACTTTTTGAAGGAATGTTTTATAAAAATTGTCATGCGTCTACGTACGTACCATTTCAGTAGTTGCTGGAGAATTTTTTTGATCATTGATTGTGTCAAACGCCTTGTTGAAATCGTAGAATATGGCTAATACATCCTGCTTTCTTAAGAATGCTTCAATGATTGTATTTGGAAGGCGGTATTGAAGGTCTGTTGTCGATCGCAAGGCTTGGAATCTGATATTTTGAGATCAGTTTTTGCTTGTTTAGAACCCATTATAATCGGGTATTTATAATTTTTTCTAACACCTTACAGGGGACAAAAGTTAAGGAAATAGGTCTATGGCTCTCCAGCTGAGTTGGGTTTTTAGCAACGGATATTTCTGGATCTAACTCAACACGTATTGAAAGGATCTAAAGATTGGTTTGAAGAGGGATTTGTCTGAAGCTGATAGAGTTCTTGATGGCGATCGCTATTCCTGCATGAGCAACATTATTTAGATATGGAACTTTTTTAATGGTTGAATAATGGGAAAGAGTAATGGTTTGTTTTGGGTTTTGTGGACGCATTTCTTGGAAACATATTACTGAGGGTTCGTAATTTTAAATGAGGATTTTGAAGTCTTCGTAGTGCCTGTAACACTGCAGTTCCAGGAAAGAATATCTGGTTTACTATTCATCTTGGGGGATTTTATTCTCACTTTCAAGATAGATTGCGGGGGCATTGATTATTTTAGCAAATCTTACTTTAGTTCCCCTGTGTGTTATTAAAGGGTGGCAGTCTTTGATTAGATTTATTAAGTCACGAATATCTGCATTATATTCTTTGGCGATTGCGATAGGATTGCTATATTTTGTTTAACACATGTCATAAACCAGAGAGCAATTTGAGTAGGAAATAGTAGTATTTTGATTTTCAGGGTTCTACAAAGGAGCTGTTTTAGGGTGGGCTTGGAGTTTTGGTTTGATGAGGGCCCCTCTTCTGATGCATCAGTTTGAGAAATGTCCTCTGGATTTGGTGTTGAGGAGAAACTGTTTTTCTTTTTCCTTTTCCTTGGTTTTGGTTTGTATTCAGCATTTACAGGGTTATTATCCCCAGCGAGCAAAATTATCCCCAGTGAGCACATCAGTTGTATTTGAGGGAGACTTTGACAAGGGTCGTTTGTTTTGTTCCATTTGATGCATTATTGTTTTGATGTTAGTTGCAATATTCACTGCATTCAGATTATTTGGCTTCATTTTACTTTGAGTTGGTGGAGAAGGTTGATTTGGTTGTGCTGGCAATGGAGTCTACATTCTTAGTGGTTTTCTTAATGATTTCACCGCATTTTCATTCATATTCTCAGAGTCGGGGTTTGTTTTACAATCATCAGCCTTGTGGTGCCTTGTGTTACATTTAAAGCAAAGTCTTCGGCCGAGATAAATACACGATGGCTACTATCATTTAGATTTAGTGCGAAAGAGTCTGCCAAGCTTAAGTCCTCATGATTTGATATATATATATATACACCTGACGTCTCCAGCTGACAATGTGACAAAAATTCTTCATCCAGAGACTTTACTCTAAGTAGAGATATGTGCGATTCAAGTTTCATATTTAGAGCTGATGTTAGGTGTTTCTCTAGAATTTCATTCGGAATTATTGGAGAGACGTTTTGATAAAATCATTTTTGTCGAGGGTGATTTTAATTTGCGAGCTTTAAGGAAATGACCGTTTATTTCGAAGCCACCGTATGATGAAATAAATTTATGGACAAGATAATACGATTATTCTGCCACCACTGACTCGGGATGCTGCGATAATGTTTGTTGCCCCTTCGACTGCATCTTTTAGAGCAAATAGATAGTCTATAATTTTAAAGTCCAAAATATGATTAAAAATAATACACTATTCTTCTGTGGGGTAGGCAAAATTTTGAATTGATTTGATTTTATGTTGTTTTACTTTATCAGCCAATGATAAATTGTTGGACGGTTCGATTTTATAAGAAGAAACGTTGTTACCTGTGTAAGCTGTTGATTGTGTATCTTCAGATGATTGTTGTAGTGTTGCGGGCGGAAGTATGGGAGAAGAATCAATCGATTGTTGTAGAATTAGCCGATAACGATTTATCGGCTAATAATAGATAGCTATGTAAAACCGGTTCGCGATAAGGTGGAAAGAAAGATGACCTTATCGAAATTAACTTATAACGCCAAGTTGATACTTGAGAAAATTAATACGGAAACACGTAAACGATAAATCACCTAACCGAACGCGACCAAACCTCGGCCTGTTGGCTAAGATAAAAAAATTCAAAAATGAATCTTTTTGATTTTAAGGAATAAGGATTATAGCATGGAAAACGTAAATAATAATTAACTGTAAAAAAATAATTCTTATTTCGGAATTTCGAAATTTTAACAATCCTCATAATACTCCCCTTATAATTTATATATTACTTATCAACTTATACATACCTTGAAAATATATGTAAAATTCGCGCGGATAACCCGTCAATCTGGTATATCCAGGAACGAATTGGTAGATTTTTCAGCACGTACTTCAGTTGAAAATCATAAGCTTATTACGTATTTTATTCATTATAAAGTGTATTCGCGTACGAATTGTAGCGGAGAAAGGTCATTTTCAATCTTGAAAAGAGTAAAAATTTATCTGCGGGCGGACGCAAGTCGTGATAGAATTAATTTGGCCTTATTTTCAATTGAAGCGCAATTAGTACAATGATGTTATTGATGTTTTCGCTCGAGCCGAAACAAGAAAAATAAACATACTAATTCGGGATAGCTTCTAGAGCATGGACTTCTATACGGAAGGTACCACCGAATTCGAATATGATCAGCGACGCAAAAATTATCAGCAGAAAATAAAAATATAAATAATCCTAATTTGGTACAGAAGGTTTAGCTGTAACAACAATATGCTCGTTATCACATTTTTTTTTTTTAGTGAATGTGTGTTGTGATCTTAAACTAATGTTTAAATAACAATATATATATATATATATGAGTAATTATTTATTAAACGGGTATAGAATATAAGTAATTCCCATTATATTTATATACATAAGCATCGTTTACGTAACTAAATCGTTCGGCTTTAATCGCTCGAGGCGGCTAACATCTGCTAATGTGTCCAGCAAATGGTTTTCCCCAATACTCGGATATTTACAAAGTCGTTTTTCGTGTTTTAAATTACAAATGATATCCACTTCAGATTCAGATTTGCATATAGATCCTCGTTTCTCGGGTACTAATTTGCATTTGTAAAATTGCACGAATAACTTTATTTCGACTACGCTGAATAACCATTCGATTAGCAGGCTTTGCACATACTTACAGTGAATTTATTTCACTTCCGGTGTACGTCAATTTGGGACGAGTCCCTTTATGTTTATACCGCCGACCTGTTCTAGACAGCTTTCAAGCCAGATGATCTGGTGACGCAATTGAGGAGTTACGGAGCTGTCAACTGTCGAAACTAATCAATTACCATTGTCTCGACCTGAAAACCGAGCTGATAATTAACGACAAGTACCACTCAGTGAACTCTCGCTAAGACCCGATTTTGCATACATTTGGATTCCATAGGTCACAGGATTGGTTTAATGATCGACTAGTAGAGTAGTCATTTGAAATCGAGTTGTGAATTTCTTTTTAACGGCCGCTACATTTGATGGATTAAATGTCGGATTTATTCTGTTCACTGCCTCACGCGATGATTCCATATTAAATGGACATGATGATGAGCGTCCAAGATGTTATCGGGATCTGCGGGTGACTGATCTAAACATTATGCTGCGGATTAATTTTTTGATTAACTTTTTTAATTGACGCGAATGAATTCAGGCTAATTGAGTTTTATTCTCCATTTTTTCGTCCATATCGAAACTTAACGTTTTTTTCGCTTCTACTTGTGAATCACTCGCAGACAATATGTAAACTTATTGAAAGACAAAAAAAAACATTTTTACACTCGAAATCGTAAAATGTCGAAAAAATTACTTTTATTAAAATATATATATATATATATATATATATATAATTCATCTCGCCGATAAACATTTTACTCGAAAATATAAATTAATAAATTTAGGGAGGTTATTCATTTTGAAAATTATATTTAAGGGCGTTCCTTTCTTATTTTAGTTCGCTAAAATTTTCCCGATTATGTACGCGATAAATGCTAAAAAAAAATACGATTATAATCGTATTTAAAATTTGTGCCTGCGAAAAAAAGAATTAAACAATATAAGTAGCGCCATCTAGTGTCGGTAATAGGAACCTCGGGAATTATTTCCTCATTTTGTTAACATAGTAGGATAAAAGATGGCGTTATAATTATCTCAATGAACGTATTTAACCTTTTTTTTAAAAAAAAAAAAAAAAAAGTCGATGTCGAATAAAATCAAATAGAAAAAGGGAAAAAATGATACGAAAAAACGTAAAACATCAAACGAAAAGGTTTGCGAAGATACCATTAAAAGGAATAGAAACAGATTTACTGTGGTGCAAGATGACGAATATTTATGAGTCATTATTCAGCGCGAAAGAAAATTATGGTACATAAATATCACGGATGATTATGATTCGTTAGTAAAATTACTTTAAATCGTACAACACAGATATTAATAATGTTTTTTTCGTTAACACCTAGCTAATGATATTTGGTAAGTTTTGTAATTTATATGCATACTATATCATGAGTAGCATTCCATCCGGTGATGGGTGCTAAAACTTAACTGCATAATACGCTTAGTTAATATTAAGTCCAGAGGTTTCGTTCTATCCAGTCGACGGTATTCAAGCGAGTTATACATTAGGGAGATCGCCATGTGATTAGTGTGTTTTTCCAGACGGTTGACATATTTTTTGTCAACGATTTCCTCTTTTATGGTTTTCACCTTAAGATCTTCGTGAAGTGTAAGATTAGTTACATACCATGGAGCACTAGCAATATTTCGGATGATTTTGTTCTGCATTCGCTGTAGAATAGCAATATTAATTTTTTTTGCGCAACCACATAATTAACGGTCGTATAGCCAAATTGACTTCAGGATCGGGTTGTATAATAACAGCTTGTATTCAACCGATAATTCTGATCTTTTTCCTAACAGCAAAAACATTTGTTTCCACTTAACATTGAGTTCATAAGTTTTTAATTATATGTTTACTCCATGTTAGGCATTGATCTAAGTTTAACCCGAGATATTTTACTTCTTTATTTATTTGTATTTTTTTTTTTTTTTGAGGTATTAATGATCCCATTTATGGTTATGGATTCGTTGAAGCAGTTCTTCTGTTGGTAAATATTACCCAAGATGATTTATCCTCATTAATATTATGTTCAACTGTTAATTGCAGGTTTGTACATACGTCTATAGAGAAACTATCTACACATAGGATAGCTGTATCATCAGCAAACGTTGCTACTTCCACATTTGCAGGAGTGGGAATACTGCCGTATAAATTATATAGAATAACGGCCCCAGTATGCTCCCTTGAGGTACACGTGATCTTACTGGATAAATTTGGGATTATTCTTCACCATATTTGACGCAAAAGTATCTTTCTTTCAGGTACGATTGCAAGAGTTTCGATAATTGTTATGGGAAATAATGTTTGATTTTCTGTACTAGTCCTTCATGCCAGACACGGTCAAAAGCTTGGCGTATATCTAGAAATATCGCATCACAAACTTTTCTTTCTTCCATAGATTTTTCAATCATATTAACTACCGGATGAACTTGCTCGACGATCTATGTTTTTTTAAAACCCAAATTGATGATGCGTTATTAGTTTTTTGTACTCCATAAGTGGTAGTATTCTTTTTATAATTAGTTTTTCATACAACTTGGAAAGCATGGGCAATAATGAAATAGAACGGTACTAGCTTGGTTTTCTGTTGTCGGTTTGTTTGGTTTTTTAATAACCACAATTTATGAAAATTTCAGTTGGATTGAATAGTACGTTAGTCCAAGTATAGCATTGAATATGTAGATATTTTTTTTGTTGGTTCCCATTCCGCAATTACGCAGTGGGGCAAATGTATTTGAAAAAGTTGTGAGTATAAAGGTGCAGGGAACTAAAATACTTAATAAATAACTGTGTGTAAGTGTTGTGTGCCTGAAAAGTATAAATACAAATTTAGGTGCGTGTAGCAGTTCCCTGCAGTATGTAACTTAATATATATATATATGGAATGAGAAACATAGTCCCTCAAGCCATCAGGATATGTGTGAAATAGTTTTTTTTTTTTAGAATAAAATTATTATAATAATGAAATAAAAATAAATAAGAAACATAATATACAGAAATAATAAAAGAAAAAAAAAAGAAAATTGCATTGAAATCAAAAGTGAATGAAATGCTATGTACAAAGAATTTAGGAAAATTAAAGATATTATTAACAATAATAAAACAGCAAAAATTAAAAACGTATTACATTTAATATGCAATATGTACAAAAAGGACACCAGTGCAAGAGGTGAGAACCACCTAAGGTCGAAACAGACGTGGCAAGATATAACGGTCGGTTTAATGCTATATGAAATATATATATATATATATATATATATATATATATATATATACATATATATATATATATATATATATATATATATATATATATATATATATATACATATACACATATATACATACTTAAAAAGTAATTGCTACACTGGAATTTCCTACGCATTGCAGACTCCATATATGATAATAGATTTTTAGAGTTATTTTTACCAAGTAATGATGAAGAATCACTAGTAATATGAAACATACAACAAAATTAGGCAGCAATGTAAAAGATGATTGACGTCATCTACATCATCATTGCACAAGGTACACCCGGGCCATCAGAAATATGGAACCCCTATGGAGATAGGAACCAAATTTAACATAGCCCGATAGCACCTGGGCATTGTAAAAATTAATATCTAAATTCTTCCGTTTAGAACGACTAGAAATATCGGGGAAAAAAGAGTAGGTGTTCCTCCCTGTCGAGCAGTAATCCCACCTTTCCTGCCAAGTCTTTGTAATAGAATTGTTAACAAATTTTTCAACAAATTTCAGACTAGCTTGATCTCTCAGACTAGAAAAGTCAGAATTGAGAAACTGACAATTAGAAATCTTGGTGAAATCCCTAATCACTCGGAATTTCAAGATGATTGAAGCACCAACTACAAATAAATCCAGAGGGATTATATTAGAATCGACGTTGGCAGCAGACGTGAGACAGGTTCTATACAGGGATGCCACACTTAAAATAAACGTTCTTTGTTGTTTATTTAAAACATTAAGTATCTTATTATTAATGTAAATGAGCGAGCCGTACCCATAAAGAGATTGAACAAATCCTTTATATAAGATGGAACTCTCCCTGTACTTTAAACCGTATGTATTTTGTTGTAATCTCCTAAATTTATGATATGTTATCGCACATTTCTTATAAATAAATTAAATGTGAAAGAGGAAATAGAGAATATAATCAGTTATAACACCAAAGTATTTTAATTTATACGTACGGGAAATTGGCTGACCAGAGACCAATCTCAAAGGTTTAACGTATTCCGCAAACCGCTGCCTACCAAACACAGTAAATTGACATTAGTCGGCAGCAAAACACAGACCCAGTCTCGAGATTGTATCCTCAAGGTGTTTATATACAATCTTATAAGGATCATAATTTTTATATATTTTGCATAAAATACATAGGTCATCTGCATAAGATACCAATTCAAATGTTTTATTTGTGTGCTGAATAAACTCGTCCATAAGGCGATGAACCTCTGAGTATAGAATATTCCAAAGAGTGTATCTCAAGACAGAATCCTGAGGAACTCCACTCTCTAGCTTCCTACTGCAAATGAAGTCTGCAATGCCGAGATATGCAAATCTAGTTCTAAAATAATTAATAATTACGTTAATAATAAATGTATTAAAATTATTTTGAACAACAATGTCAATAATGGATGAACATCTGCAGTTGTCAAAAGCTCCTTTAATATCAAATGAGATGACCACTGCAGAACAGCCAGAATGGAAACACTGTTTGATACCACAAACCAGCTTGTAGAGGGTGCCCTCAGAAGAAAGCTACATGCGAAAACCAAACTAATTCTGGTGAAACATGTTTTTACCACCAACTTCTTCCAACAAGAACTTATTAATAGCCTTTTCATACACCTTGCCCAAAAAGAGTTTAATAAAGGAATAGGGTGACAGTAAGAAAGTAAACTACCTTCTTTTCCAGGCTTAGGAAGAAGCCTAATATTAGCGACTTTCCAACAGTCAGGAAAAACATTCAAGGAAATACATTTATTAATAATAGTTATGATTAATTGAGGAAAGTTAGCATTGAGATATTTGATGATTTTATTCGTAATTTTATCCGAGGACTCCGCTTACTTTTTGCACAGGTTTTCGAACAACAGAGGTGACAAGATCGGAATCACAAGAAGGAGGAAAGTGACCAACAGTTGATTTAAGGATTAGTGCAGTGTCAGTAATTTTAGGAAAGAAATGACTGAGGAAGGCAGTGCATTTTAATTAATTTGAATTCACAATATTATTATCACTGTCAATTATATCAGGAATTATTGTATAATTATTCTTATAAATTTGTAGGGTCGCCCCAAGCAGTACAATTTTGTACTAATTGACGCCAGTAGTCTAACTTAGATTTGACAATTAGCTGTTTATAATGTATAAAGTGCTTTAAGAACGCTAGATAGAATAAAGTATTTATAATTATCCCTACATTTATTATTTATTTTTTTCCTAATAGAATTAATTAAATTTTTAACTATTTGCAATGTACTGTTCCACCAGTCAAGATTAGGAGCGATAATGTCAACTTGAGATAATCTGGCGATCTTAGACAAATAATCATTAAATTTACAAACAATATTATTCAACTTATCTGATTCTGAGCAGCTACAGATAATTGGACATTATTAATATCATTATGGTTTAAATTATGTGAAAATTTAACAAAATCAAGTTTCTCAACCGTATTTACCGGGACTGATTTCATTTGCATCGACAATATAGATGATATATTCTTATGAAAAGTAAGATCAAAACCATTTATAGAAAAGTTTACCATTTGGTGGACACTGCTATTTGCTGTTGCATCATATCGAAAAAGAGAGTTTTCATTTCAGTGAAAAAGCTTGTAACATTGTTACAATACTATTATTATTTGAGCTGACTTCGGAAGTTCTACTTACTTCCTGCTTGTGCCGTTGATCTAGGGCTTGAAACTTAAACGATTTATACAAACATTTTATCGCCTATACCAGATGAAGGAAATATTCGTTGCAAAGCTCTATGCGAATTGAAGACGTTCAATTAAAAGACCACGGCCGGCAGGAAGTCTCAAATAAGAGGAAAAGACAAAGAGAGTACGCTAGAAGCATCAGAGACAAATGAAAGAAAACCAATTAAGCAAAATAAAAATAGATTCGATTGCTTAGTAAATGATGATGATAGTGAAAAGGAAGATTTCGAACCTTCAGTGTCCAGGAAAAGGTCCAAAACGCTATAACCATCAATGGGGTGATGAATTATACAAAAATGGTGACAGATATCACAGGTGCCATTCCCACCGGCGATATCCATTGCAAGTCTTTAACCGATAAGACAGTTGAGATTAAATCAAAAAACACAGATAGTTACCGTATTAAATATTTCAGAGAAGAAGGAATCGAACATCATGCTTACCAGATTAAATCTGAGAGAAGTTTTCGAGTAGTGATTAGATACACCACTCTGCGGAAATAGATCAGATTAGAAATTCTTTACAAGAACACGGACATAAAGTAAGACATGTGACCAATATTAAACATAGAGTGACAAAGCAAACACTGTCGCTATTTTTTGTTGATTTAGAACCACAAGAAAATAATCCAGACATATATAAAATACAAACATTGCTACATATGAAAATAAAGTTGGAGCCTCCTTATAAAAAGAATACCATCCCTCAATATTTCCGATGTCAAAGGTATGGTCATACAAAGACATATTGTAATTTACGCATGTGTTAAATGCGGTGAAAACCATGCTTCTAAAGTATGCAATAAAAACGAGGATGAAACCCCGAAATGTGCAAATTGTCATGGTAACCATCCGTCGAATTACAAGGGCTGTGATGTATATAAAAAATTTCAAGACATCCGATATAAAAACGGTTTACAATAAATAATAATAAAGGTAATATACACAATAATATATAGCCCAGTCATGTACCTTCCTTGATCTGTCATGAACAAACAACTAACAAAAAATAAAGTACCAGAGTCGAAAAAATTTTAACGATAAGAACAATATCATATTGTATGGTGCATCGGAAGAAACATAGATCCAGGAATGACATCCGATGCTATAATTGAAGCATTAGTTGGAACGTCAAATTTCGACCCGAAAAAAAACTATCTGTTTCTTAGACTCTGGCGAAATCGATTAACATTGTTTGAATATACAACTGCGCGATCGCAGTAGTTGCCTCGTTTGGCGCCGTCCGTGTATAGGATATCGTAATGATTGTATTTTTTTTTATTAAATCTTCGAAGGAGAAATGTAGACGACTTTCAGAAGTAGGACAACATAGTCCCATCAGAGAGGTATCAAAAGTATTTTGTTATAGTTAAAAAAAAATTAGGGAAAATGCGGACCAAAAATATGTATGAATTTTGATGAAAATGTCGATATATTTTTTCCAAAAATAATTTTTGACAAAGTATCGATATATCGAGAAAATTTCTTATAATATAGGTGTACCTATTCGGAGGTAAAAAATATCTTCTCTCCTTTTATCATGTTACCTATTGACATATCACACATGAACACTTTTTCCGCTTCCAGTATCAAATTTTAAATTTTAGTAGCTATCTCAAGTATTTTACTTTTGAACAATGTACTCACGCATTAACAGAATATGACGGTAGATAAACGCGTAATAATACATTGCCACTAATCGGCTGTCATTACCAGCGCTAACTGCGGCAACGAGAAAATAGTGCTACAGACTCTTGTTCGAAACACTTCCTAGAATATTGTTGAACATATTAACAGAAAGAGGATATACATTCCATCAAAAAATCAACGTTTACCAAAATGCACCTTAGACACCGTTATTCGCGCTAATGTTTTAATTGTCTATTGTATGCACATGCATCGGCAAACTGTAAACTTGCAGTCAAAGTGTGTGTATATATAGACAGTCAAAACTGAAACATATCAAGCGAAAGGTGCAAACTATGGTAAATAGTAATTCAGAAATTCTTCTTTATGTGAAATTTGCAAAAACGTATTGTAACAACGGACGGGAAACATCCCTAGTATTAATGCAATATTAATTAGCAATAAAAAAGGCAACCATAATAATAATGATGATGATGATGATAATAATAATAATAATAGCAATATTAGTAATGATGTTAATAGAGAAAATAATCATGTAAATGTAACATATGGAGGAGATCGTCCGAGGTGCAAACAGAAAAACGCGTAAACTTCTTTTCCTGAATTTACATTAATAAAATATTTAAACAGAATATCTCACATACTTCAAATAATTACCAACAGATTACGAACGGCTATCGAACATTTCTGTAAGTAATAAAAATCGAAACCCGCGACTTATTGGATGGAATGCTAATTCTATCGAGTTAAAACTTACGATGTTTAATCCACTTTCTGTATGTAAACAAAGTAGAATTAACGAAGTACCTTTTAAATTTCCTGATTATCTGCAATTTAGACATAATGCAGGAGTCGATTTGTTAGTGCGAGACACATTTCGTCATAATACTCTAGCAAAACTATATTTAAAGACACCCCAAACCGTTCGCATGGTATTAGAAACCGGTAACCGTTCAGTAGTCAAGCATCGACGAAGCTCTCAAAAATGTAAAAATTTTTGATCATGACCTTAATTACACCTTAAATAAATTAATGCTGAGCACATAGGACTAAATTCATATATTATTTGGAAATATATTGGTGGAATTCTCTTTTTAGTACAATTTTAATATACTCGCACCATTTGAACCAATTTCTGTTCCTTAATAGTGAAGGGTTTGATGTTTTTCAGCAGCTATTTGTCATGTTTATCTTCTGATCACAATCAAATAATCGTAGAGAAAATAGCTTCGCCAAACGAAAGCATATTACAATTAATGAACAGATCAAGCACCGAAGCGTAGATATTGTTTTAAGTTTGTTTTTTTTTTGTACAATTATCAATTTTATTTTTTTCTTCTATACGATTTATACTGCAGATTTTTATGCGCTACAGTCTGGCAACGATTGACCGACTGATAGTATCGGTGTATCGTCAGCGAACACTGCAATCGTCGTTTACGGTAATCGAGTTATATAATAAGTACAGGATAAGTCCTAAGACATTAACTTGTAGAATATCTGCTTGTCGCTGATGCAGTATCTTCATACGATACGCAGAGAACGACTGAATACGATAGTAAAATATGATATAAGCTAATTGATAAATATTGCGAGTTCGTTTAAAGATGAGTCCTTGATACTATGCACGATCAAACGCCGGTAAAATGTCTAGAAACACGGTCGAAATTTATTCGCTTAACATATTTTGAGAATATTCCAACTGAAGTAGAATATAGTATTTAACTCGTTCGTGACCACACAAAGAACGATAAACACAGTTTTTCCGACTGTAAATGATCAAAATTATTACAATTAAAATATTTTTTTTTTTTTTTTTTTTAAATGAACTTATTACGTAAAAAGTTAATTATGGTACATTCGAAAGAATTTAAAATTTCGTAATTTTTGAAGTTAAGTGACCCCCAAATCGGGGCAATTTTTGTAGTGTGATCAACTGTCTCTTATTTATTAATGTTAATATTTATTCTTAATTAATTATCATTAATAATCTCCTTATATTGTGTTTTTTTTTTTTTAATAATGTAATACCTAAAGCATTTTTATATTAAGTTTCTGGAGTTTTAAAGTTTCGTATTAAGAAGTTCTTTGGATATAAGTCATTATCCGCATTATTCGTTCTTAATTAGGTATGAGTAATATCTTTTAGATTTTAAGTTTCATTGTTTCAGGTTTTATTTTCGTTACTGAGACGTTTCGATTTATTCTCAAGTTTGTTATATTTTATTTTAGGGTTTTTTCTTCTTTATAATTAGTTTAGTATAAACTAAATACTCTTTATTTGATGGAAGAAAGAACTATGTAGTCTACATCCGTTCTTCAATCGAAATAAGTTAAGTGTGGGTGCCTCTGCACTTGTGTAGAGGCGCCTCTATCATTATATAAGTTCCTTTTGTTTATATAGGGAGGGGGGTTTTAAATCCCACACGCTGATTTTGGCTCGCCTGCAGTGTACGATTGTATGTTCTGCGTCAATAAAAACTAAATTTATTAATTATATCTAAAATTAAAACGTCCACAACGTCAAATAGACGGTCGCGCTAGGTAACGAAGAAAAATTTGTGAACAAAAAATCGCGTACGAAATAAAAAATATAACAGAAAATGAAATAAAGGTATGTAAGATAGATTATGAAATAGATATAAAAATATCAGAACAAGATGAAACATATAAAACTACAACTGTGAGAAAACAAAACAACTATATAATGAAAGTGTGCAATGAATGTGGAAATCATTCTCAAAAGAATAGGATAAAATATCGGTTTAAAACAAATTAAATATGTAATCACTATTTTTCAGCAACGATATATATATCGGTGAAAGTCCGATATGAGAAACTCACTGCAGAGAAGAAAAACCCGTCAAAAGATGGTGTTAGGAATATTGAAAAAAATTATCTACCGCACGCAACCATACAACAAAGATATAAAACATCTTAAAATATATGAGGAAAAAAAATCTGAATATCCTTTAGAGAAAATCGAATAGGCAGTAAACAAATTAAAAACTAAGAAATTAGTGGGACGTGATGGCATTGTGGCAGAAATGATTAAGTCAATTAAAGGAAAATCCATAAATATAATAAATCGATTTTGCAAAAAAAAAAAAACAACAACACAGACTAACGGAGAATGGACAAATCAATACATTTACAATTGAAATTGTGTAGACGCACATATATATATATATATATATATATATATATATATATATATATATATATAGATACGTAGGATGTATTTCATCATTAAAAAATAGTATCGATCGTACTGTGAAAGTATTTCATATGTAAACTAAAATTACGTGAGCGGTTAATAAAATATAATAAAATGAATAATAAAATTCAGGCACGACTTGTTCATTTACAATACGTAAGTTATTACTGGAAGACCTGACCTCTGGCCAGTGCAGCCTCTTAAAAAGAAGAATACACTCGCATTATTTTTAACTTAATCGTAATCAATATAATTTTTTTTCTACCTTTGCTCTTCAGGTTGTCTTCTGTTTTTTTTTTTTTGCACACAGTGTGTACAATATATAATTCGGTAATGTTACAATGTGTATATAATGTTAATAATAATAATAATAATAATAATAAATTTACCAACGTATCCGGGTGTTCCACACGCGGTTGCCATAACGCCAGATTCTTCAGTTTTAGATAAACCGAAATCACTTATCATTATCTTGCTATCTTCATCCGGACTATAGTAAAGAAGATTTTCCGGCTAATATAAAAATTAAAAATCAACGTTTAAGTCATCTGCCAAAATGTGATAACAGACATATTCAAACAAAATGTTTAACTTGTACCTACTTTCCATCTGTGTAACTCAATCCGCGTTTGGATGCACATTTTCAAAGCAGATACTTATGATTTTTCGATTTAACTTCAGCTTTGTGTACTTGTTATTACTGTAAACAAAGTGTTGGCATTGTTCGTGGACAGCTTGTTCGAGTTAGTGATTTGATCATTTTAAATTATTGTAATATTTTTTTTATACGTACACACAAATACGTTCGATTTGTGCTCGTGTGGACAATTGTTTAATAATTTAATATCTTTTCCTTTTAAATTTGTTGTGGTTTAATTCAGTTGTATACTTTTATTCAATTATTTACTTCTCAGTGTTCGTTTTTTAATAAACTGTTATGTGAACCGTGTATAGTAAATAAATAAATAAAGAAAAATATAAAACCGTTTGCAATCTAAAACGGTAATTAAAATATTTTTTTATTTTTTTTTGATAAGCATAACCAGGCTACTTCATAAGTGGCCCAGGGGTAGGCAATGACGGATTTAGATTTGATGCTGCACCATAGGCCCTGTTTCTGCACTCAATGTTAAAATAAATTTTATGAATTTCGATCCAATATTTTTATTTTAAATTTAAAATAACTTTATTTTTTGCAGAATTTAATTTTTAATTATAAATTATAACTAAATTAACATTACAGAGTAATAAACTTTAGACAGATAAATAAATATATATATATATTTAAAATATTAATCAATTTAAATGTTTTTTTCTGGTTTTGGTCCACGCAAAAATATCGATTATATCATTATAGTCAATTTCTTGAACTAGTTGAGCTTCAATAGACAGTAATGCAACAGCATTGAGTCTATCTAGGCCCATACTTGCGAGTAAATAGGTTTTTACTCTTTTCGAAGTAGAAAAAGATCTTTCTCCTGAACAATTTGTAGCCGGAGTACTCAAAGAAATACCATAAAGTAATATCGACATTTGGGTAAACATTTTGAACAGGCTGCGAATGTAATACATTGTGACTTTTCTACAGCGCGATGGTTTGTATGCTAAACGCATAGGATCAGATAAATAAAGCACTGGGAAAACAAAGTTTTTAAAATTTTTATTTATACTTATAATAAACGCTTAAATATAACTATATAAGTAGACCGTTTTAATATATATCAGCTTACCATAAAGTTTAATATAATTTTAAAATTCTTGATGAGGAAAAATATCGATTTTTTTTTACCGATTTTAAATGAAAACATAAATTTCGATTTTTTCCAATTAGTTTGAGTATTCAAAAAATTGAATATTGAAAAAAACGGGATATATTTCTCATGGAAAATTGTTTTTATTAATAAAAAATGTTCCGACTTTTGAATAAATACTGAAATGGTTTTTATTACACGCAAATCTACAGTATTTTTAATTAACGCCGAAAATAAATTGCGATGTTATTCAGATTTAATAATTTTTGAACGCCCTTATACGCGTATTATTAATTTCACTAATGGAACAAAAATTAAAGCACATCACTCGATAAAGACTATAATTGATCTATTCAAAAATTAACGTTTTATTTGCGGATTGAAAAGTAAATAAAAAAAAAAAATGAATTATTATACATTCTATAGAAAATTTTTGATAAAAATTAATCCGAACTTATTTTCAAGGGAGACTGTTTTTACTTTTTTTTTTATCTGTCTACAATTTCGGCATTTCAAAAATGTTGCCGCCTCTCAAATCATGCCGCCCTAGGCGTAAATCCATCACTGGGGATGGGATAAAGCGTTATTAAAGAGATAACGCAACCGTGTTGCGACAGTTAGGTTGAAAGATCGAGGGATCGTCATTGTAAAATAAAATTTCGTCGTATAAGACACCCGGTTGATACGTGAGACTGCGTCAAAATATCTAATTTACAGAAAATACACGAGTAACGATTTAAAGTAGCGAGAACTATTTCTATAGCTTCCTATTACAACTGAAATTACCGTCTCTTCAACGACTTAACATATTTGCCGGAATATAAAGCTAAAAGGCAAACTGATAAAAATGTGTCGCACGACTTAGTTACAAATCGATATTCTGGTGGACGATTCCTATAAAATATGAAGACGTAACGAAATAACATTAAAATTCACTTACGTTGATCGAATAAACCGTTTTAAAAGTAAGTTTATACGGTTTCAAATTCATCGATGTATACACTCATTAACGGATGGGATTCCAATATAAATTACGTAAAGAATACGCGTGTTAAGCATGGACAATGTGCGCTGTGAGTATTAAACGACTAGAAGCCTTTCAAATGCGAATCGTGAGAATGATATGACGTATATAGCAGATAGAAACTTGAGCTAATAAGTACGTATCGGGAAAATGCGGATTTTATAATAGTTCAAAATATCTTTGCTAGAGTTAACGGAAACATCTGGCACATAAGGTCCGGAAATATTTTCTTGTTGGCATTATAGGGTAAAATCGAAGAAAGAGCGCCAACAGGAAGGAAAAGATTAGTAGTGATAATCGCCGGTTTCGAATGAAAGAAAAAAACTAGTAGATGTAGTAAAGAACGCTAGTACGTAGATCACGATGTAGGTTGATCCCTTGTCAAGGAGATGCCGCCAGAAGAAGAAGAAAGGAGGATATAAAAAAGACGCTCACAAACGACGCATATTAAAAATTTATTCACGCTTTAACGCTGTCAATATACTATAGGGGGTGACCCCAGAGAAGACGGACGGTCTTGTTTTTTTAATAGCGCAGTCGTTTCTGCTTCCTCCACCTCGTCGTCATCGTCTGGGCCGTACATTGTTTCAACAATATGGTGTGACGTGTCACTGTTCGACAAAGCCGCTCGCAGTACCGAAAGAAGCGTTTGGTATATGTAGCGTCGCACGGATTTCGCTTGGACGTCGCGCTCGCAAAGTTTGACCGCTCCAGATTTTTTTTTGTGGAGATACCTTAAGATCCGCGTTTACGAAACACGTCCACGAGATCTGGAAGACCTGATAACTCGGATTTCTGAAGAAATTTCCAAAATTCAGCAACCTATGCTAGAAAAAGTGTTCAAAAATGTTGTAAAAAGACTGAATGAACGTATTGAATGGCGGTCATCTGAATGATATCGTGTTCCACAAATGATTGTAATCTAGCTCGTTTTCCTATTTTTAAATAAAATTTCATTCAAATTTTTGAGTTATTCAAAAAACAACAAAACCGTTCGTCTTCTTTGGGTCACCCTACAGATATCGGTCATTCGATAATTAAAATAGGTTTGAACGGGGATTTAAAATCGATATAGAAGTTTCTGAGGAATATAAACATTTATAAAATAACTTTAAAAAAAAAAAGAATTTTCGATTAAATTCGTCGCATTTAAAGTAAAAATTATTAACGACGATAATAAACAATCGTGGATTCTAACCGCAAGATAGCGGCATGTTTATTCAAAGGCTAAGGGAGACAACCCTGATAGAGAACGAAATAGGTAGCGTCTATACTCCAGAGGAGCGGATACCAAAAGCGTCTGTTCCCTATGTTAAGGGCGGCCTATTTCCATGCGCAGAAGGAAGCGGGGGCCATACTGCGTTTTTATATGACTCACGAAAACCTATGGATTACTCAAAAAAAGGAATATGCCATGTGACCCGACTGGAACTTGGCACTACTCGAGTACCGGGCTCGAGAGTGTGAAATATGCGACTAGCCATGTGGTTGTAGGAAACCAGGCATCTCATTGAAAATATATGATTGGAATGAATATGTGGGAAACTCTTAACAACATAGCGATTATTATCTATAAAAGCTCTGGCAACAAAGTAATCGGTTACGAATCAGTTAATGATCGGATAATTAAGGTAAAGGCAAAGATATGTCCTGTCAACCTGAATATATTACAGATATATATGCCTCGAGAGGCAAAGATGATGAGGAATGTATAGATGCTTTCTATGAAGCATTGGAAGTAAAAATGACGAGGATACCGTCTCGCAAAATTACCATAATTGCTGATGACTTCAATGCAAAAATTGGCGATACTACCCACGATGATGATTTACGGAACATGGAAATTTGGCCTAGGGAAAAGAAATGATCGAGGCGAACGCTAGCTGCAGTTTTGAGCCAGCACGGGGATGTTTATATGTAATTCTGTATTCCAGCACCATCATAGGCGGTTGTACACATAGGGCTCGCCTGATAATAGATACCGAAATCAAATAGATTACATCATAATTAATAAAAGATGGAGAAAAACAGTCAACCGGGCAAAGATTGTGCCTAGCTGCAGAATTAAAAATTAAGTTATGCAAATGTCAAACGTCGAAACCTATATGTAACAGATGGTGCCTTAGTTCCCACACGGGATACAAACAAGAAGCAGCACAAAAATTGGCAGACGTCGTACAATCATTAGACTGGGAAGCTACAAAGAACGTTCTAGAACAGGTAGCAAAATTGCCGTAAATGAAAAGCATGGATCGGTGATGAAGCATGGAAGATAATAAATAAAAGGAAACAAATCAAAATTATCGGTGAAGATCTCAGGAAGTATCGCGAGGTAGATAAGCAAATTAAAAAAATGTGCAGAGTTGATAAAAAGAAATTATAAACAACATATGTAAGGATATCGAAGACCATAAGAACAATAGAGACATGTTTCGGAAGATAAGACAAGTAACAAGACATTTTACAAAGCAATAATAAAAAACAAAGAAGGAAAACTACTGACAGATGGGAAAAAAATTATATCCAGATGGCGGGAATACTGTGAAGAACTAACGAAAGGGGGACGTAATGACACAATGGAAACGGAAGTTACAATAACGGAAAAAGAACCATTGAATGATAAAATTAGGCTAGCCCTGCAGAAGCTAAGAACTCAAAAGGCGGCAAGAGAAGATCAAATTGTTGCATAGATGTTCATAAAATTAGACAATACAGCAGTGGAGGTCCTATACAAAATTTGCCAGAAAATATGGGACGCAAATATGTGGCTAAATGACTGGACAAGATCTATATATACACCAACCCACAAATAAAAGGAGAACGAAATATATGTAAAAATTATAGAACAATAGCATTAATATTGGAGCGAGTTCAGTACTGCCCACATTTCTATTCGGTCGAACGCATTCTCATTGTCTATGAAGGTCTTGTATAGTTTCACATTATACTCTGCGCACCTCTTTATTAGCGTTGTAATTGTTAGTAGGTGGTCTCATTTGTATTAAATGTCCGTCTGAAACCAGTTTGTTCCTTCGGCTGATCAAATTTGTTACGTTAGTCGGTTTGTTATTATACGCGTAAATAGTTTATATGTTCGCGAGTAGTTGCTCAATTTCTGTGCATCTCTTTTTTTTATGTATAAACACCACTTCTGCTTCAGTTCACGATGTCGGGAAAGTGTCGCTTTCTAGGGATCGATTAAAAAGTTTTTGCAAATAGCATTTACCAGTGTATCTCCAACATGCTTAATAATTTCTGCCAGGACCTCATCTGATCCCGGTTCTTTGTTATTTTTCAAAGCTCGGTGAACGTTTCTCACTTCTCCTTTATTTATCTTTTGGAATACTTCCAGAATTTCGATCGTGACTTTGCGCGTATGCGTCCGTTTCTATGTTTGGCTGTATTTTCTAACTGTACAGATATGTAAAGTAATTTTTCACTTCCTTCGCCATTCTACATTTGTCAATTATCACCCCACCAGTAGCGTCATTTATTTTTATTAGTATTCTACTATTGCGCGACAATGTTATTCTGATCCTAATTGTTTTTTGTTTTAAAGATGTGTTATATTTTCGGATATCGTGTCTTATTTTTTTCCTTAATGTTTTATTAAATTTTTATTCCGATAGACTTTAAGCATTCGTCGTTGTTGTCGCAATAATTCAGTTCCTACACTTAATTTACTAGCCTGGTCATGTGGCTCTAGGTACAGGGCGATAACAAATAGCCGAAACATGTTCTGCAATGATGGCCAATAGATAAAAAAAAAAAATAAATGGTGACCAATGGCTCGTCGGCAGGACGACATAGTAAAGGTGGCCGAAAAAAAAATGCGCAAAACAGAAATGGATTGAAAGTGTTGGGGAAAGTCTTCGTTCAGGAGTGGATCGACAAAGGCTGATCGTGTGATATATATATATGTGTGCATATTAAAACTTCGACTTAATATTTATTTATTCGATCATTTCTGATTCATTTCATCTAATATAGTCGATTATTTTTTACAGGAAAAGTTCCAATATTCGTGTATATACAATATATTTATATATATTTATAAGTATGTATTTATTGATCATATTGTATTGTTTTTATAGATAATATATTTATCTCTTCTTCATCATAATTTTATAACGCGAATTTCGTTAATCAGTTAGCTAACTACGTATTTTATTTTCATCATATTTTTACCTTGTTTTATTTGCACACATGAAGTAAACGGTTTTGTAGTGTAGGGGTAACATGGTCAATACGATATATCATAAATACCAAGTTCTCGGTAAACGAAGATTAAAATAGTATCGATCAATGACATACCTTTAAATCGCGATGAACAACACCTTGGTCGTGCATGTAATTAACCGCTTCCAATACTTGTCGAATCAAATGCGAAGCATCTTTTTCCGTGTACGATCCTTTCGACACGATACGATCGAATAATTCACCGCCGGTAACACTGTAGTACGTAAATAAAAGTTGAAAACGAATTATGTTGAAATTCGAAATATTTCCATTATTTAATTTTCGACTTTTTTTTTTTTTTCATATCCTAAATATCGAATTAATAAGCCCGTTTCATATTTAAAATTATAAATAAGCTTCTTTTACACTTTTGTCAAGCCCGCTTCATCTTACTCGGTACGTTAGTATTGTCACCCGAGTAGAAAAGATTAAACGATATTGAGGATGTAATTCGATTTTAATATTTGTCGCCGAATAAATTTATATTCGAAATAATCGTCGAAGCGTTAAAACAATAATTAAATTCATATTGATAGTAGAAAAATCGTTTAAGGGACAAATTGTACTCGCGCTGATACCGGACATCGCAATATAAACAACGCAGCTGCTACAGCGGCAGCAGATTCATGTAATATAACACCAGTTCCGGCCATACTAACGACAAGTAAAGATATGACGATCCATATCAGGAATAAGGCGCCATGCTTCCTCATTACGATCGTGTAACAAACCCGGTAGTATCAACGTTCAGACGGAATGATGTGGTCCACTGTCGCGTTCGGTCTGGACACACACGTCTTACGCACCAGTTCCTGTTTACCAGCGAAAATCGGCCGACCTGTCTTGCATCTTACCACTTGCTGTCCAACATATAACCTCCAGCATCAGCTCGCAGGCCTTCCTCACAATCTTTCCAATATATTACAACACATCTCTTCCGCCGAGACTAAACTTCTCTTCTTCCTCCAAAACACAAACATCTTTCCTCTAATCTAATTTTCTAACACCTTTCCCTCCGTACCACTGGCCAAAGTAGCAGGATACGGTACGGTCACAAACAAAAGAAGAAGATATTCATATTGTTAAAACGATACAAAAAAAATAAATCTATATTCACTCACAATTAATGAGATAAATTTATTAAAATGTAAAATATTCGAAGTTTTATTTTCTAATTTTAATTTGCATTACGGCCATATTATTTCACAATGACAATTATTATAACCGTGTTTTTTTTTTTGTTTTTTTTTTTTGTTATTTTTATTTTTATTAATATAAATTTCATCCATTAAATATTTACTAATATATAAAATATTAAGGGAAAAAACTATTATACAAATGTTTTCACTTTTAATTAATTACAGAAAATAAACCCACGTCAGTTCCGTGAAACGCGATTCATATAATTCGTCAATTAGGAAAAAAATAAATAAAAGATAATTCTAGCTAATTATTTTTCCTAACTAAAAGTATAGTTAGTAATATTGAAAAGACTCTCGAATAATATTCGAATATAATTCTTTATTATTCGATATTAAATTTTGGTTTAAAATTTGCCGTGTTCATTAGCAAATATAAAATTGACCGAGCTATTCAACTGAATGATAGTGTTCCATTAGAACAATTTCCTGTATTCGTTTCTATATTTTTTTTTCTTAAATTACACGAATAAGCGTTACTGGTCGCATTATAGCAGGGTGTTTAAAACCGGCATCTGTCGATAAAATCCGCGTACTTCCCGGCGTTATTGCTCTACCTACAATTAGACGGCAAATCAGCATTGAAAAGAGCAAGCTGAAAACGGATAGCCGACAAATGATGTTTAAACATAAACTAGTTGAACGAAGATCGAAGTCGAGTAACAGTTTTATGGCAGTTATCAAGCCATTAACCGGTAAGCAGCTCGACATAATGCCTGGAAGGAAAAATGGGAGGAGGAAAATTGCAAACCACCGATTGAACCTAAGGAATACCTTCCTCCGGGAGTTGAACTGAAATACAAAACACTCCATTAAATAGACTTCTTCTTCTTAACGTATGGCATGATGCAGGAAAACACTATAATATAATATTTAAGTGTTGTAGCCAAGTTAATGCTGCCGTTGAGACTTTATGGATCTCATTAAGTGTCCGAGGTGGTGGCTCGAAAGCCCAAGCGCCCGAAGGAACATAGGGGTCCGGGCCGGAAGATTAACATATCTACCGAGGTTCGGACGTGTCTAGGACCTGTGCCAGTTGGTACGGCCAAGCGGGCTTTGCCCGACTTAGTTGTTACCAACCGGGATAAAACACAGGTAGTTGACGAGAAGGCCTTGCGGATCTTTTTAGATCCGGTTCGTATAAAGAACATGTATAGGAGCGGCAAGGCGGTCCATCTCGCCGTAGAAGATTTGCCAACTCGCGAAAAGATTCTGAAGAATACCAAATGAGAGGATTCGAACTTTAGCGTGTCGGTGAACTCTCCTGCCCTCCCATTGGTCCAAGTATTACGGACGCCGAAATGGGAGGTTGCCGAGATACTGGAAGCCCTCGTGTTATCAAAACGATCTGGAAGTTGAGACCGGTGAGATACAACCTCGCTTCCAGAAAACATTGTACGGCGGGACAAGTAGCCTCGTGCTTGCTGTGGTGCCGAGGTTACGCGAAAAACTTCCAAAGGTTGGACATGTGTATCTCGGTTTTCACACTTGCAGGGTGGTTGACATTGTCAAGCCAACGCAATGTTTTAAGTGTTTTGGGTACGGGCATGTGTCCGGCAGGTGTAGGGTCGAAGTCCCACTATGTCCGAAATGCGGCAAGGCGGGCCATAAGCGCGACCGTTGTCCTGCGAAGTCACCAGCTTGCTTAAATTGCAAGAAGTCCAGTTTTAGGGCCGTCGGTCACAGGGCCGATGATAAAAATTGCGGTTGTTTCCGCGGGAAATTCTGAGGCTGGTCAAGAAGACCGATTACAACCTCAGTCCGGCCGGTAAGATTTCTACAGGTTAATCTCGGACGCAGTCATACGACTGCGGAAGAGGTTGCCATCTATATGCGCGACCGGGGTGTTCATATCGCTCTTTTACAGTAGCACTATGTTCATCCCGGCGGCCATATTGGGTGCGTCTCTTCGGACATTCGATGTGTATCTACCCTGAGTCCCTGGGCGGCGATTCTCTTTGCGGATCGTGCTTGCGACGTCCTTAAATTGGGTTCGTTATCGGATGAGTAGTTGGCGGTGGGTCAGCTGCGATTCAGTAATGATCGTATGTTGTACGCCATCAGTTCTTATTTTTGATTTTCGGATCCGGTTGAAAGACATCTTAGGCGGTTGGTACGTGTTCTCACCGCTCTAGGTAATGTCCCGGTCGTTGTAGGCGTTGATCTCAATGCGAGGTCGTCGCTCTGGAGTCGGGTGATTCGAATGTCGAAGGACGCCTGATAGAAAGCTTCATAAATGTAAAACGCGTATATTTGACATTATATTAAAAAGTTATAATAATATTTAATAAATGTACCGGAGGCTCTCTCCATTTATGAAAGTAACTAATAATATAAACTGGTAAATAATAAATATACAAGATGAAAATAGTATCGATGGAAAAATACAAATGAAAAGCGGTAATTTAAAAAATAATAAGTTTAATTATATAACGAATATGTAATATCATTTATAAGTAATGGAAACGAAAGCAAACAAATTATGACGTTATGAGAATAATACATTATGTTTAATGCGTCGATGCTTATACTTAGTATATCTAATACTTAGTTCCCTGGAATCGTAATTTCCTATTGCTGGAAGTAAATTATTACGGTGCACACTACAACTGAGAAAAAATTTTTGGGATAGTTTGAGGATATAGTCTTTTACATATGGTGCAGAGCACTATGCATATTTGAAATTTTAGTGTATACGGGGACATTGAGGATACATCTAAGACATCGATTTTGGACTAATTGCAGTCTATTAAAACTAGCATTTGAGACTGAAGACCAAACTGGACAAGAATATGTTAAAATAGGCCTAATGATTGACTTGTAGATTATTAATTTATTATTAATATTTAAGTGAGATTTACGTTTAAAAATGGGATAAATTGAACAGATTGCTCTGTTTGTCTTCAATGATGCATGGTCAATATGCTTAGAAAACGTTAGTCTCTTGTCTAAAATGACACCAAGATAGCGTATCTGGTCAGACCATTCTATATCAACGCCATTTGAAGTCTGGTCGGTAAAAACGGTCTTCGACGAGTGAAGAAAATTGCTTTCGTTTTGAAAGGATTAAGAGCAATTTGCCATTTAGAAAAATAACACGATCAACACCGGATTTTAACCTATTGCTGATTTGGTCTAACTGCAGTACAACGCTGTGTCATCAGCGTATAAGGCAACCTCGATGTTATTTATATGCGGGAAATCATGCATGAAAAATGTAAATAAGAATGGCCCAAGCACGCTACCTTGAGGCACGCCGGCAGAACAGGGTTTGCTACTTGATTTTGCATTATTTATAATGGTATAAAATGATCGATTAGTTAAGTAACTATTAATCAGTTTAATTAGATAATTGGGAAACCTGGTAACAATCATTTTATAGATAATAGCGTCGTGCCAGTTTGTGTCGAAAGCTTTTGCCACATCAAATAATACCATCCAAGTATGTTTATTGAAGTTAAAATTACCTGTGATAGAGTCGGCAACTCTTGCTATCTGTTGTGTTGTGGAATGCTTTGGTTGAAATCCAAATTGACTACTAGGTATTATATTATTAGAGTTAGTGAAGTCACATAATCTTTTCAGAATAATTTTTTCAGCGATTTTGCTAAGATTACTAAGCAAGCTGATTGGACGGATATTGTCTATCTGAGAGCAATCTTTACCGTGTTTTGGTACTGGAATTATTTTAGCCACTTTCCAACTAGAAGGGAAGTACCCAAATTTAAACATTGCATTAATCAAATTAGTTAACTGGACGATGGCTTTTTGAGGTAGCATTTTAATGACAGTAGATTGGATACCATCGTGACCTACCGAGTTTTTCTTCTTTGTTGATTTTACATGTGTAAAAACTTCTTTGGGAGTAGTTAATTTAATATTAGTTGTTATCTGAGGTGATGCGATAAATCTGCTGACAACTTTATGTACTTTGTTCTTCTGATAGCTTGAAGCTAAATGGATATTTCTGCTGTGAACCTCAAGGTAGCGTGCAGCAAGCAATTCTGCTTTATGGATATTATTATATGCATATGTGTTAGTATGAGGGTCATGAATTGGGGGAAGTGCTTCATGGTGTTGTGTATATTGTTTACATACTATCCAAAGGCTATTATTTTTAACAGAAAGATTAGAAATTATTTTACTAAATTTTTCATTATTATGTTTATTTAGTAAATATCGAACTAAAATCGAAAGTTGATTCAATAATTTCTTAATATTTTGTTAATCAGTACGTGAACGACTTTTAGTATAGGATCTTCTGACAATATTTTTGATTTTAATTATGGAAGTTCATAGCCGCGCACAATGTGCACCGACTTTCTGCAGTGCGTCCGGTCAGTCCGTCATCGACGTGACCTTTGTTAGCGGCTCGTTGGTACGAAAAGTTCGGGATTGGAGAATGCACTCTTTCGACGTGTTTCACGATCACGCCCCGATTACTTTTAATTTATTTAGCGGTAGTCGGGACGCGGTTCTTGGGCCGTCCGATAGGGTATTGAGCTTTGATGGGGACTTTGCCGTTTTCAAAGAAAACATGGTTAGTTAGGCCGAGAGTTGTATGTTGGCGACACACCGGACCTTATGGTCGAGGAGTTCCAGCGGGCAGTCTTTTGGGCGGCCTAAAGGGTGTATATCGTTAAAGAACCTGGTTCCGACAATTCGCAGACAGCCCTGGTGGACACAGGATGTTGCACAGACTTTAAAGGCGGTAAGAAAACTACGTCGACAAGCGCAAAGAACTCGGCAGACGATAGATTTTCGGGCCTACAAGATAGCCAAGGGCACTGGATTGCGAGATCCGTAAGGCAAAACACCGGTCTTGGAAAGCGTTCGTTGGACCTGCTAATTGGCAGGATCCATTCGGCGCCACGAGCCGGGTTTTGCGCGCAAGAATATACGCCGGAAGGTTTTAAATGCCCTATCAGTAGATCGGAAATAATGACGGTCGAGGAGAATCTTACTTGCCTGCTATATTCGCTCGTTCCAGATTGTTCGCTTGCTCTTTCGGGAACAAAGTATCTGTGGAAGAGTTCACCTACTTTCTAAGGTGTAAAATAGGAAGTCCTGCCGAAATGACGGGATTCCCGCAGAGGTCTTGAAGGCTGTCCACCTCCAAGAATCTCGCATTCTCACGAGCCTATTTCAGGCGTGTCTCGTACGAAGAACGGTGCCGATGGTTTGGAAGCGGGCGATAATAGTTCTAATATTAAAGTCGCCCGGAAAAGATCCTTCGCTGCTGGCTTCGTAGAGACCGATTAGCCTACTTTCTTGCGTAGGAAAGTTATTCGAACGGATATTGGTGTCTCGCCTAGAGCGAGAGTTAGCCGAACGTTCGTGGTTGTCGCCCGCCCAGTTTGGTTATGGTGCAGTCCCGTCGCGAGAAGTATGTAGTGGGAATCTTTCTGGATATCACCGGCGCTTTTGACCACATGAGCTAGATGAAAGTCCTCGGTGAGCTACACGCGGCTCAAGTCTCCAGTTATTTAATATAAATACTGAAAGACTATTTCCTGGGAAGAACTGCGGTCCTTAACGCCTGTACAACTTCGGTAGAGAAAACCTTAACCCAGGACTACCCTCAAGGAAGTGTAGTAGGACCCGTACTTTGGTGTGTGTTTATTAATTCTCTCCTCAAGGTCAACTGGCCTGAGGGGACGAAAGTTATCGCATATGCTGATGATGTCGCCGTATTCGTTGCCGGCGACAGTCGTAGGCAATTGGAGTCGCTGAGTCAGGAGGTCACGTCGATTTTATCGAGGTAGGCCGACTGCTCAGGCATGATGTTTTCCGCCGAGAAAACTATGTATACGTCCCTTAAAGGGAAACTTGAAATATTAGGGAGTAAACAACTACGCTGGACAACATCTTTGAAGTACCCGAGAGTTACCCTAGATTCTAGCGGTAGCTTCTCAGGACATCTTCGGGATGTTGTCGCAAAAGCAATTACAGCGTACCACGGCATAGCCCGAGTAGCACGGGCTGAGTGGGGGATCCTGCACGCTCCGGCGAAGCTTTTGTACAAAGCGATAGTAATACCGATCGTCACATATGGTGCGGCGGTATGGGTTCATAGGGTCGCTAATGTAAAGCTAGCTGACCTCGTACGAATCGCACAAAGGCCGGCCCTTATCGCAATGACCCGAGTGTACCGAACAGCCTCGACGGATGATTTATTGTCGGTAAGTATGAATATAACCCTTGACGATCGGGATAGGATAAAGGTTCGTGGTTCGAGAGCTTACACGGTTAGTAGCTTGGTATGCGCGTCAATAATAAATAAACGTACCGAGTTTGCTACAGCGGACGTCTTTACAAAAGGCCGCAAAGTTAGCAGGTCCCGGCGTAATAAAGTATACGACGTCGTTCTCGCGAGATGGCAAAGGGCTTAGGTGGAATATGACAGTGCCGTCAAGACCCTACTGTCTAGCGTGATTGATCGGGAAACATACGAATTTCAGTACGCGGCACGGCCGGTTCGCATGCTACGAGCAACGTTTCTCTTTTCGGGAGAAACGCCTCGGTAGTGTGTGTGTGCGGTGTGCGTGCACGGTCTCTCACCTGTTGAACGCACTAACAGATGTGCCTAGAGGAACTTGCCGCCGGCAACTTCGGCCAGGGAAATTGCATTCGGTCGGTACCGTCAAATTATTGGCGCGCCAGCCGAGAGCTGGATAGATTTCTTCCGGTCAGAAATCTACCTAGTCCACCGGTCTAGATCTCCTGCGCGTCCTTTATAGGATCGCGCTCGAAAGTGGAGATGAAATTTGCGCTGTTAAGCCCGCTAGTAGGGCCGCAAACTCTTCATCCGAGATGAATTCATCCAGTATCTGACTAGTCGCGCTTGCGCTTCTTGTTGGGGGGTAGTGGCTCGGTCTCTCGAGTTTCACTGAATGATAGTAGTCGTTTTTAGCGGCCCGGACTTCGGACCCGGGAATAATGCCGGTAGGTAAATAGTTGGAAAGGTGACGGCTACCGCGACTCCTCGATCGCGCCACCAGATCATCTGGCTGAAAGCTGTCTAGGTCTTTGGAAGGAACGGGTCGGTGGTATAAACATAATGGGACATTGTCTCGCGTTAAGGAACACCGGCTCGAGGAAGGTGGAGGGCCTTCTGAGTGAAATAAAATTCACTGTCCCGTCAAAAGCTCTGTCTGGACAACTGCGAACAATGTGATCGATGGTTCGATGTTGGTAGCCGCAATCACAGGCAGCGTCATTTTTTATGTTCCACCGCGTTAGCAGATCGTTATCCTTGTCCAGTACGAATTCGATTCAGTTGTACCCATTCTTTCTGGGGTAAGTCGTAGCCTTTCACCGCAGAATAAGCGCGTGTTTATCTGGGTTCAATGCGTTCCATTGTTGACGCCATGTATTTTTACCGTCAAAGTTCTCTGCAATAAGCTTGTCGACTGTTATACACGCTGGCTTCAGCCGCTTTGATTTTACCGTGTATCCATTTATTGGGAGACTCTGATTTGCTTCATATTTTGACCATTCTCGTAAGGCTGCAGTTTTCCTGCGGAGATCTAGAGGTATTATTGCTAAATACCGGGAGCCAAGAAGAAGGTGTTGATTTTACTGTACGCGTGATGAGTCTCATTGTTATGTTGAGTTGTGTATCCAGTTTTTTGATGTGACAACTGTTCAACCATATCGGAGCCCCGTATTCTGCAGTGGAGTAGAGCTAATGCTGCTGTTCTAAGTGTAGAAGCATAGACTAAGAACAATAGTTGGTAGAAAAGGAGATAATATGAAAAAGTGGCGAATCTCCGACAGCTGTTAAACATTACTGCTTTCAAATAAACGACGTATTATATAAAATATGAGATATTAATCAAAGTATATACGTCTGATATGAGAGATGAAATAACGGTATACACTCTAAACGTCAGTTCGCGTCAATATTTAAACTAAGCTCTTAATATGTGATTCGTAACGATAATTACATATAACCGAACATACAACATTCAGAGTTTATAATTCATTTTTAAATAAGACGGGGGGTGCATAATATATGACAAAATTTCAACAATTAAAACACGGTTTTTACGGAGCACATCTCAATGAATTGTAGACGATCAAATCAAATCAAGCTTTATTTTACTTTCTTATGTATAACGGTTTGCAACAACATGCTGCAAATGAGCGATAACGCGCGAGTAGCGGCATGAACAATATCATTATTTTCTTAAATCGCTGATAAAAATAAAATAATAATAATAAAAATGTTATAAATGTTGGACAAACGAAATCTAATGTAATTTACCATATGTACGCGCGTATAATATTAATTTCAGGTATTATCAAATGCACATACACACACACCGTAGTACTCGACATATGCATACATATAAATTTGTAGAAAACCACCCCTAAAGCCAAAAGCCAAAACGAAGTTCTGTTTTTTTTTTTTTTTACTTTTTATTTTTTGTATACGTACCTCATTAAAGGCTTGCGACGTTTCTTAAAATTTTTTAAGTCGGATTTTGTATACATAAGCAACGTGTTACAAATTATAGTACCTTTATAGATAGCTTCAATTCTGGATTGATACTTATTGAACTTCCGGTACTTTCGATTTGATCTACTCCGCGATGAGCAACATATTGTAAGGATTCTTCTTGAAGACATAGTCTAGTAATTGTAATTGGTATATCTCTCGAATATTTAGCATTATGTCATAAGATGAAGGATTTTAACAAATTTTACAAATCTATATTAACTTAATATATACTGTTTAGCCGCCCCTCCGTAATGAATTATTCTATAACTGAGGAGCAGGTTGGTACAAAGCGAAACATAAAAACGTTTAAGATGCTAAACAGCAAAATATTGATTTAAGTACGGGAAAAGGTTAAATTTCCTCAGTTTTTTAACTAGGTACATGTTTATTCCACGTTAACTTACAGTCAAACTGAATCCCTAAATATTTGACTTCATGCGCTTCTCTTATATTACTGTTTAGCATTAGTTTCATACCATTCCACAGATGAGGGGGATTGATAACTGTAAATTTGGTATTTCGTTTTCTTAGTCGGTTTCTACACCAATCACGAATTAAAAGTGTGTAAATATAACTTTTAAAAAAAAAACACGATAACAACAAAAATAACGATTTTATGTATATAGAAGAAGTGTAAAAACATAATTGAAGAACGTTATACGAATCACGTAAATTAGTTTTAGTTCCTGACCACTCTCACATTGCAGGCAGACTGGGCTGGTAAACCGTTAGCAACCATGCTTTCTTATTCAAACTTTGCTATTCCGCGTGTAGATGCTTTCAAATTAATATCTCGGCAATTAATAAATGGCCAACCCTCTGGGCGCATATGTCAATTACTAATAAATTAAGATCAATAAAATTAGACACTTCGCGTTTTCTAACTCTTTCTGACCTATCACGGAAAACTGAAATAGTTTTACGTCGTCTTAGACTTGGCCGTACAGTTATCACTCGTAGTTACCTACTTCAGCGTCTTCCTCCTTGTTGTTCATACGACAATTAATATCATCACAGTGCATCATCTCCTAATCGAAGGTACTAAAGTTCCTTGCACGCTAAATTAGCTCTGCCAATAACTTTGAACAAATTAATGAATTCACTGTTCTCCGATTCATTTAATCATCCGGCCTTTCACTTCTAATCTGAGTCTTTTCATCCGTGTTTCCGGTCTTGCAGTAGTATATGACACGTTAATGGGAAGAAGAAGTTTTAACATTAAACAGAGATATAAAGGGCGAGTATATTTGTTTTCTTTTATTATTATTATTATTTTTCAAAAAACCCACAAAACATATTATTACCAAATTAAATGCTACAAATAAGATTACATTAACAATCGACTAGTGGCCTCTACTGTACTTTAATTTATCGTATACAGCGTGCTAGTTAATTAAATTTTCAGAATGCTACTAAGGAGAAAAATATCAAAAAAGATACAGATCATATATATATATATATATATATATATATATATATATATAATATATGTGTTGAAAACGTTGGAGTCGTCAGTGATGAATAGAAACTCGAAATGTTTTAGACGCGGCCATAATATCGGCCTAAATGGATTTACGAACGTTTGCTATTGAGTTTAGAAAAGTACACGAACATAAATTTCTCTTAGAGCGAACATCTAATATATCGCTTAAGCTCCCATTCTGATTAATATGTTAGCTGTTAATTTTATTCTTATATATTATCGATTAATATCAGTGTTTACTTACAGTTCCATCACTAAATAGTACTTGTATTTATCTTCAAACGTATCTACCAAACGAACGATATTTGGGTGATTCAATCTGAAACAAAATATAATATAAATGTATATATATAACAAATATATATATCATACCTTTTCTAATATTTCTGGAAAACAGATTTAGGGATAGATTTGTACAGATTAACATATGATTCTTTTAAATCGTTTCTATATACTATTTTAACCGCTAATAATAACATCGCAAGATTTATTATTCATATTATTACTACTACTACTAACTACTACTATTGTTATTACTGTAATTATTATTATTATTGAATTAAATTGTTATTATTATCAAATTGAATTATTATTATTATTATTATTTGAATTATTATTATTATTATTAGATAGATAAAAAGTGTATTTACAAAACAAATATATGTTACAAAAAGAATGAAATTAATATAACGTATTACGACCACGGTATTCTCACTAGGTACACTAGTTTAAAAATATGTTCAGTTACTCATTTTACTAAAATAAAAATACAGCAAAAAACCACCAATAAAACCGGCATACTGATCAAAAAGTTACTCGTATATAATAAATTTATAAATAAGTTAATAGGATAAATATTTTTTGTGTATTATAGACAAACATTAATCTTGGACAAAAGATAGCGCCAGCTGTACTACATCGTAATAGCCTGTGTTTAATTATTTTGTGTTCGCAGCGTTTATATTTTACTTACAAACTTGTATGTCGTTTATAAATGAATACCGACTGCAGGCACAACTATTAAAATATATATATATATATATATATATATATATATATATATATATATATATATATATATAGTAACTTCGATGCCTTGTGAAGGTGTAAGATTCAGAATTGTTCTGCAGCACATATTTTGTAGCCGTTAGAACGACTAGTATATGACACCATATGGGACAATCTTAAGGCGTAATTGTTCTGATTATATGTAGATTATTTATTTATTTGCCGTGCTGACGTAACGTCGTTTATTAAACATCGGATATAGACAGAAACGCGTGAGTTTTATTGCAGGTATATTCAACGTGTTTAGTAAATGTGAGATTTCGATCCGGCATCACGCATAATTATTTAATATGTCTTTTCCAAACCAAAGATCAAAGGTGTGTTGTTCACTATAGCAGAAAGTAAGAAATGCGGTCTTCTTTTCGTGAATAGAATAAAGTTTTATCGGAATTTATTTCGATTCTCCAATTATGAAAATACGAATTTAATTTAATACAATCCTGAATTAGACTTCTTTGTATAGTGTCAATTCGGAACGATATGCAGTATATAGCGGTATCATCATCATCATTCATAATGACATCTGTAAATGTTTAATTTTGGGAATGTCATTAATAAAAAAGAAGGAATTAAGGTTTATTATTATTACTAGTACTATTGTACGTGTTTCTTTTATGAAGGCCATGCGGATTTCTAATAATTAAGTAAGTTCGGAGGATTGTTGTCACTATTATTATTATTATTATTTTATTTATCTTTATATTTCTTCTGTTCAACGTTACATTTGAAAATGTACTGGTGTATTGTATTGAAACTGAAATAAATTTGATTCGATTTGATGTGATTATTAATATACTGTGATGTGTTTGTATATTGCACATAGGCGTTTTATTTTGCGTATCTAAATTAACATCTAATTCCTACTGCTATTATTCCTATTATTTCGTTGTATGTAATATTGCAAAAGTTTTAATAATGTGAAATAAATTTGAATTTGAAATTATTATTAACGTTTCCATCGTTCGCAAGGATGGAAAATTAATTTAGATACAAATTTATTCCCAAATTAATAATTTATTATTATATAATTTTTTTACATATACATACTGTATTCTCTCAATTTATCATTAAAATTTGACGAGTTTTTAAAAAAAATAGCCAGTTATACATTTTCTACGTTTACACGTCGTTTCAGTGACTGACAGTGGAATGAATGAATAAATAATAAGTATATATTTAAATTGTTTACAAATCGCAGTAGATACATAATAAAATGCGTATACCGAGCAGTCGTACGGCTCTTAACTACGCGACTTAGATTTAGTGAACGAGTCATAAAGTTAGCTGATTAAAATAGACGATTTTACCCAGAGGAGAGGAAAAAAAATAAAAACCCTGCGTAGCGGAAGAAAGATTATGTTAAATATTAATAATAACTTATGGCGTTAAATAGTACATATATATATATATATATATATATATATATATATATATATATATATACATATTACATACACATTAAGAATAAAAGAAGAGAGAAAACGTAATGAGTATGATTATAACTATAGAAGTACAAGTATGTAGTTGTATCGTACTTATATGATTAAAGTATGGTAAGCCTTATAAATAACGATAACGTATGATAAATTGGTTAGTGTAACGTAAATTAAAGTGGTGTGCGATTATAAACATTTTGTTTGGAAGTCTAGGGCTTGAGAAGTAAATGCTTAATTCTTTTATGATTTTATCTTTTATATCGTAATTGAAGGGTGTCGTAAGTGTAGTTACCAATTTGTTGTACAAGTGTATATTGACTTGTGGGGCGCTTACGATAAAATTTAACAGCTTGCTTATTGAAAAGTTGAGATATGTACGGGCGATTTAGTGTCTATGTGAAAAATTTTTGTATGAAAAGGATAAGTATGATTCGGAGGCATTTATTCTGAAGAATTTGTAGTTTATTGATTGCGGAGTTGCTTATACTACACCACAGATAGGACAAGCATAAAGGACGATTGGTAAAATGAGAGCTATGTATATATCGATAATTTGTTTTGTATATTTAATTTTAATCGCTTGTTGAATATTGGAAATAACTGACGTAAACGAGCACGAGCTTTATCAATACTCCGGTTGATGTGATTACTGAATGTTAACCGTCTGTCTAGGGTGAGACTGAGGTGTTTAACGGCAGATTTCCACTCCGATTGAGTGTTGTCTATTGTAATACATTGCGGGACCTGAAACCTACGTCTGGATAATAATATAGCTTTAGCTTTTTGCGTGTTAATTTTGATTATCCGTTTGGCATAGTATTTGGTGTATTTGATTGTAACAGCTTGTAAGTCTGTTGCTAATAGTATCAACTCTATACGAGGATGTGTAGATCGCAGTATCGTCAGCATAGAGGGAAATGATGATATTTTGTAATCGTGGCAAATCATTAATATATAGAATGTAGAGAATGTAGAGAATGTAAAGAAAAGGCACGAGGATGCTACTCTGTGGTGGAACACCAGCAGGCAGAATCCTAGGATTGGAATAGGTGTCATCCAGTTTAACTGTGAAAGATCTAGCAGAGAGATAGGATTTGATGAGTATTATGAGATAGCTAAGCCATAGCGCAGAATTTTGTAAACTATGCCGTCATGCCAAGTTGTATCAAAGTAATGTTTAATAATAATAATCCTGTATGTTTATTTAGATTAAATTCGTCGGCTATATGATCAGTAAGTCCAGCTAATTGCATGACGTTAGATAATTGTGATCTAAAACGAAACTGTGTTTCTTTTAGGATGTTCACTGGAATACGCTTTTAGGCGTAGTAGAATAACTTTTTCTGATATTTTACTTATGTTACTGATTAAACTAATGGGACGTATGTTTTTCGCAGAAGAAGAGTCTTTCCCTACATTTGAAGTAGGGACTATAATCGATTTTTCCCATAATGATGGGTAATAACTAGTGAATAATATTGCGTTTACTATATAGCTTTTTTTAGCAAGTTTTTCATCATAATAGTGTGAATTAGCTTTTTTTCAGTGAAAGTTTTACATTTTAAGTGTTTTATGTGGGTGTGTATTTCATTCGGAGTAGCCAGAGAAATTTTTGAAGCGAGTGTCGGTACAGTTGTACAGTATTTCTCAAGAATAGTGTCGACATGTTTTGTGTAATGTGCTGTAGATAATGCTCAATTTTGAGAGTGTACTAGCATGTAATAGTTGGCAAGTAGTTCAACTTTATTTTTATCGGAAATATACAGTGTCATTATTATGTTTGAGGGGTGGAATGTTGGTGTATGTATAAACTTTTTGCTAATGTTCCGAAGACTATTTGACAGATATTGACCTAAATTTGTTATTCCAGTCATTGTTGTGGTGTTCGAGAAGCTTTGCTTTAATTACATGTGTGGAAAAGTTACACAATTTTTTTAAACCGGTTAGTCTGTTTTTCTTATATTGTTTACGATAGTTGTTTTTTAATTTAATTAAAACTTTTAAACGATATGGGATGGGAAGACCACAGTGAGGGGTTACTTTTTCCTTTTTGGGATGTTCAGCTGGGATGATGTTAGGATAGTATCTGTAAGAAAGATAATAGATTGATTTATTTGATCAGTAGTGAGAGGGCGTTTTTGAATTTTTATCGTGTTACTTACGTGGTTCTTATACTGAGACCAGTCAGCGTTTTTGAAGTCATAAATTAACTCGTGTGGAATTGAATGAACATTTTTGTTTATTTCGAAATACATAGGGTTATGATTCGAGCTTAAAGATTGTAAATATATAGGTGTAGTTAGGGAAAACGTTTACACACAATGAGATCGATGATGCTAGGCCTCATATGACTTGATGTTGGGATATAAGTCGGATACTTTTTGGAATGGTAAATTTCCTTTTAAATGAGAGGCGAAATAGAATTCTACCTGATTTATTATTTGTAAAACAGTTCAAAGCTTTGTTCCTGGCATTGAAATCACCAGCTATGACAACTTTGTTGACAGAACCCAAGAGTAGCGAGATATCAGACTCAAAATGGAAACAGTTTGGTGGGGAATATACTGAGTACAAATGAACAGGTTCATCATCAACTTGCAAGGCGAAAGTCAGTATCACGTGTGGCTAATGTAGGCAGAGGATGATGTATAAGATGGTAATTTATTAGTATAGCTACACCATCCCCATGTATGGTACGGTCCTTCCTATATATTTTATATCCAGGAGATGTTAGGTTATAATTATCATTAATTTTAGTTTCACTCTGACAGATAATATCGATTTGCTTCACACGCGCTAGAGTAGCAAGTTCACGAACTTTGTGTTTTACAGAGTTAGCATTTCAAGCTATGAATTTAATCTTCTTAGTAATCATTAAGTAAAAACATTTATAATAATATCTATGATAGACGTTATTTTAGTAAACATATCTGGGTTTCGAGGATCCTTAAGTATAAATAGTATATCTTTAAAACAGGATATAATTTTACTTATACTGATAGACCTAACACATATTTAATAGATCTGTTAATCTAATATTATCGGAAGGAGGTAAAGGTATGCGACCGTTATCATTAGGTTTACGACTACTGTTAATATTATTATAATTTCTGTTACTATTATTATTATCCTTATTGCTTAATACTAACATTATGAGATGCGATTTGATGTTGTTGCTGGATTAACGTGTTTGTTAAGAGACCGGGCTTAGGATGAGGTGTGACGAAATTGCTGAAGTTTTAAGAAAAGAGGGCATTGTTTAGAATGAGACGTATGGTGTCCATTACAGTTTGCACAGCAAATATTGATATCAGTACAATCGCTTATAAAATGTGTTTTACCACATTTTAAACACCTTGGAGTCTTATGACAGTTTATTGATAAATGGCCGAAAGACTGACATTTAAAACACTGTGTTACTGCATTTTTGGTTTTGTACTTATCCCATGAAATAAGGCAGTAGCATAATTCTTTAATTTTTAATATATTGGTTATTTTTGTATTTTCTGGAAAAGTTACAGGAAATAGGATAAGTGGGATAGTGGAAGTGCGGGCTGGGTCAGATGATTTTAATTTGTAATAGTCAATGAAAGTAAAGCCTTTGTTCTAATCGGCCAAATTTATTGTTTATTTCATTACCTCCTTCTAAATACCCTGGCTGTGTTCTGTATGTGTATATATATATATATATATATATATATTTTATTTATTTATTTATTATATATTTAACATATACATTACAATTGAAACAAAAAAACTGTAGTAGCATGCAAATTTTTGCTTATTGCTACTAGTAGCGATTATCTATAAATGCACTTAATTTTAAATATTTCCAAGATAAAAACCGGAAATTGCTTTAATAAAATAATTTCATTCGGTTTAAGCGTACAATCAATACTATACAACTGCCTCAGGTGATCATATTTGTTACATTTGTATATTATATGTTGCACATTTTCAACTACATTACACTTGCAGTTGTGACATTTATTATCACCGATTATATTTAATTTATTCAAATAATATCCAATGGAACCATGACCAGAAAGTATCTGAGTCATGTAAAAATTTACTATAATCTTTTTATATATATATATATATATATATATATATATATATATATATATATATATATATATATATATTTATTTATTTATTTATTTATTTATTTATTTATTTATTTATTTATTGATATACGGTTAATATAACAGCTAACGCAAATTAAAATGTATACATATATATACACACGTGTTCGCGATGTATATAGATTAATATATATAATATAAACATTAGTGTTCCCTCTTTTGAAGTTAAACGTAATCTTCAGTTCGTATTAATTCCGCGAGATGGCAGCGTTATAAATGAATTTAGAATCTGTGAAGAAAATAAATAAGTCGTAATAAATTCGCTTAACGAAAAAACATGGACGGTTATTGGCAATGGAGATAACATGGAGAGCATTACAGTTCGACTGGGAAATACAATGAATGAAAGGACCAGCTCAATCAAATATCTCGGATGACATATCAATGATAGCGGGTGATATCTACCGAGATGTTATCCAAGACTAAACAGGCGTGATCACATTTTTGAAAAATGAACGAAATTTTAACGAACCAAGATTTGAAAGTATATCTGCGTATACGTCTCCTTGACTGTTACGTTTAAATATAGTTATATCTTTCAAAGAGCAAAGGATCCAACTATAAGAAAAATCCGAAACTAGTTTACAAAAGTTACAAAAAATTATTAAATTATAAAATCGCGCATTCAGCAAGCTGAAGGAAACCAAAGTGATATTCCCCTATTTAAAAAAGAGGACAACGACTAAATAACTAATATAAAGGATAATCTAAAATACTGTCCCTCGACACTATTTCCTCTAGCGATAGCCAGACGACGACAATAGTTATCATAAGTCTTTGCGAAATAAATTCGATAATTTTAAGCACGATTTAATATGGATGAACGCTCATTCATTAGTAATGAACAACTAACAATGATTATAAATAAATCTCAAAAATAAGAAAGCTGCAGGTCCTGATTAAATTCATAATAAAATAATAAAATTGATTCACAAACACCATCCAATAATGTTTGAAAACGTGTTCAATAAAATATTTTCACTAGCTTATTACTATAAAGCTTGGCGTGAGTTCTTATACAAAAACCGTGGAAAGATTCGAATAATATTCGCTCATATCGCCCAATATGCCTTCTGAACAGATTTGGGAAAATTTTTGAAAAGCTATTAAAAATTAAAATTGTGTTTCAAACAGACAGTAGGCAATTTGGTTTCACGCAAAGTCTGTCAACTGAACATGCAGTAAACTAATTAATACATAATATTAAAAAAAAAAAAAAACTCAGATGTAAAAATAAGGTAATCACTATAACAGTGGATATAAAAGGATCCTTTGACAATTGTCGGTACCCTGCTCTGTTCAATTCTCTAGAAAATGTACTAGTTGGAAATAAATATTGAATATTTACATAAGTAACAGGAAGATCTCTATACAAGTGGGAATACATCGGTAGAAAAAGAAACCAATATGGGTTGTCCACAGGGAAGCGTTCTGGGTCCACTATTCTGGAACATGCTTTTTAATGGTGTCTTGAAAGTATGCTACAATAAAAATGTAAAACTCTGCGCATATGCGGATAAGATTATTTATATAATTTCTGGTAATTCAAATGTAGAACTAGAAAATATGGCAAATGATACTTTAATCAAATTAGAAAACTAAACTAAAATTGTCAATCGAAAAAAGTTTTGTCACATTTTTCACTAACTCATTTAAATCGAAGAGGAACGACATTAAAGTATGATTTAAGAATTCAATTCTTAAAGTAGTTGAATACTTCAAATACTTACGTATTATCATAGATAACAAATTAAATTTTATATAGTAATATTGAAAATGGATACTAAATACTGTAAAATGTTAGCAGCCTGTCAAAATACATGGGGGGTTTCAGTAGTACAGAATGGTATTATACAAATCATCGATTGAAAACTTCTTATAGCATCGCCGTCCTATTAAACCGACTAAAAGTTAATAAAGAAAAAACTTTTCGGTATGCAAAGAAAATTTATAATAAACGCAGAGGATATAAAACAATTTCACATCCCGAACAAAACCGAAGCTATTTTCTTCACCCGTAGGAGACCAGCTCTACCTGACAATCTGATGGTACAGGGAAATACTTTAGAGCGGTTCGTTATCTCGGTGTGATCCTCGACAATAGACTTACGTTCGCTAAACACATAAATAATATCGCAATCAAGACAAACGATGCCTTCCGTTTCTTGTACCCTATCCTTAATCAAGTCCTTCCTCAACATTATCAATAAGATTCCTCTATGAAGCACTAATCCGTCCAATATTTACGTTTTTCCTGCCTGGAGCTCGATATCAAAAATCTCCTTTAATAAATTACAAGTTATTCAAAACAGATGCCTCAGATGTATTTTCAATACACCTCGCTATGCTAGAGAATCGACAGCACGCACGAAGCTACTGACCTACTCTATATTAGAGATTTTGTTCTAAAACTGTCGACTGGCTTCTTTTATTAAATGCTCAAAACAAAACAATGAACTAGTACGATTTCAGGCAACTTCATTTCATGTATTCCAAATATAAACGCAGACGACTTAAACATAATATTATGTAGTAATTAAGTACTAATCCCTTTACTTAGCAAAGACACACGATACCCATGTTACCCACTTTTGTATTTTTTAACAAAGTACTAATTTAAGAACTCACGACTCAAACAATATATTTTAGCAGTTTAGACTCGAATAAGTTCCTATTATTAACATTAGAGAAAACTTGTTTATTTCGTAGAAGCAGGTTTTTATTTGCTTTCTTTCTTGCAGTATTTAATGTTTTATTTTCTTTTATTCTTCATATTCTTATTGTGTTATTGCGGTAAGGTGTTCCGGGTACACAATGTTTGTAACCCTTATTCTATTTTTCGTTTATGTTTATAACTTATGCTAATATATTGTTGTTCTTTTTAATCTTAAGAAAATTTTGTATTTTCTGGTTGATGTGAAATGTCTTGATTTTAAAATTATTTATATAAATACGTCGAAAATTATCTATACTTCCGTTAAGAAGCGGTATATTGTATGATAAACACTGGTATAAAATTCATATAATTTCATGTCAACATTTTATAATGTGCGACTGAAAGTGTTGTTACGACGAGTATGCCTGTGTCACCGAGAGAAAACCAAATTTCTTTTAACGAAAAATAATTCAAAAAAAAAAATCTAATCGAAATTAAAAAATATATTCGAAATTAATACGTATTACGAAAAAGTAAATTAGTAATTCGGGGCGAAAAACAAGAAATTTCAAGGTATAATCGTCAGTACAGCTTTGATTCTTCCATGTTCGAAGATTTCTCATGTCTATCTTCAAAGTAGTTAGGTTAGGTTATTATTTATAATAGTCGTGTCGAACAGGTTACAGTTGTTGAAAAAATTCGGCAAGCAACCTTTTTTTTTTTTTTTTTTTTTTTTTTTTTTTTGTTTTTTTTTTTTTTTTTTTGTAGGGCAAATGTATTAAGTAATTTGTGATAAAGGTGCAGGGAACCAGAGTACTTAATAAATAACTGTGTGAAAGTGTAGTGTAGCTGAAACAAAACAAAATCAAACAATTATATTACAAAAGTTAACTGGATGTGTGTGACAGTCCCCTGCAAAGTGTAAAATAATAATAAAAAATATGTATAAAATAGTAAGGGATGAGAAACATAGTCCGTTAAACCATCAATGATGTGTGTAAAGAGTTTGTGTCTTAATAATAATAACAAATAAAATAATATAATATAACAACAAAAAAAAGCTTACTGCTAACAATACTAAACACAGAAGATAAATATTGAGTGTAACTTATGTATAAAATAATACAAATAGGATAAAAAAACAAAACATTAATAATATAAAAGCATGCTGCCCAAACAACAAACTGTAATGGGTTAACGGTTGGATTCCTTTTAATATAATCATTAACCTAATTTAAACTTATGAAGCATAGCTTTCTCCATAAATTGGAGAACAACAACACGTTTGGAAGCAATAGGAAAAATATCATCATGTTGCAAGTTAAAGGTGGATCTGATGGCAGAAAAGGCAGGACAATCAAATAAAACATGTTTGAAATCATCCTCAACATTAAGAGAACAACAAGTGCACACTGAAGACCCAGAAAGTTTGAACCTAAATAAATAGGAACCAAACTTACCATGTCCAGCAAGCACTTGGGCATTATAGACATTTAAATTCTTCAATTTTAACCTAGAAAATATACTAGGGAAAAATTCATAAGTTTTTTTGCCAGTAATATCCCACCTTTCCTGTCACAGATTAACCAATTGAAGGAATACATATTTTTTGAATCGGACAGGAGTTAAAGGAAGACAAGGAAACTCAAAAGATGTGAATAATAAATTCTGACTCTTCAGTAAAGAGTAGTCTGCAAGCAGCCTATACTCACCCGTGATAGCCCTGCCAACCAGATGTAAATCAAGAGGAAGAACACCACAGATAACATAAGCTGCAGAACTAGGAGAAATTCTATAGAACGATCCAATACTTAATAGAAATTTACGTTGTTGCTGACTAGCCAGGACAAGAGCCTTTTTATTAACATAGACAGCTGGCCCATACAAGGACTGAATTAACCCTTTGTAAAGGACGACACGGTCTCTAAATTTAAGTCCCCATGTATTTCTTCGTATTCTAATTAGTTTATTGTAAGTAACAGCACATTTATTTGAAATATAATTAAAATGCGGCAAAAATGTCAGTTTTTCATCAATAATTATTCCTGGGTACTTCAAAACGGACGTGTGCTCAATTTTGGTCCCATAAATAAGTGGAAGGTTCTTGACCTTATCTACAATTTTCAAATCTCCAAACACAGAAAATCTGCACTTTGAGACAGAGAATGTTAGGTCACATTCAGCAACAACATTTCCTAAATATGTACAAATAGTTGAGAGTAAAGGAAGAGTATTTATCCACAGGAAAGATAATACAAAGGTCATCATCAGCATAAGATAGAAGTTTACATGTGCTACCAACATCCCTGCAATAATTCTCCACCCCATGGTGAACCATAGAGTACAGAACATTCCACAATGTTAGGCCTAATACAGAACCCTGTGGAACACCACAAGATGCTATTTTAGAAGAACATGAAAAGCCAATTTCAAGATTCGCCACACGAGAGGAGAAATAACTAATAATTAAATTTACAATATATGGATTAATACCATGGTCCCTCAGGATATCAACAACCACAGACCATCTACAATTGTCAAAGGCACCCTTTATATCAAAGGAGACCACAACTGCAGACAGACCAGCAGCCATCATCATCCTAATAGATGACACAAGATTCATCACAGCCCCTTCTGCAGAGTGACCAATCCGGAACCCAAATTGGGACTTATGGTATACGTTTTTTTGAATTAATTTCACCAAAAAGTATTGAATTAATGACCTTTTCAAAGACCTTGCCAATGGTGTTTAACAGGGAGATAGGTCTGTATGAAGTCAGTTCAGTCAAATCTTTACCAGGTTTAGACAATAGTTTTAAGTTTGCTATTTTCCAACACGAAGGGAAGACCTGTAAGTGGAGACATTTAGAGAATAGAATTTGAAAAAGAGTAGGAGAATTTAAATTTAGGATTTTGATTATTTTGTTAGTAATTTTATCTTTAGCCGAGGATTTTCTGTTATTGAGGCCTTTGATTATCTGAACTAAAAACTCATTTTCAACAGAGGGAACCAGGTGACCAGTCACAGGAAAAGCAAAAGGCATAACATCAGTTTTATCAGGAAGAAAGTGCCTTAATAAGGCATTACATTTCTCCTGATCAGACTTTAGTACAGTTTGTCCAACTAAAAGATCAGGTATTACCAGTTCATCCCTTTTTTTTTATAAACATCTTATAGAGTCTACCCCAAGCCTTACTGGAAGAAACAAAGTCCTTCCATTGTTGAAATTTGGACCTAATGATTTCTTTTTTATAATGTTTATTTAGTTCGTGAAGAATGTTATAGAAAATAAACAACTTCAAAGAATCTTTACATCTGGATCTTAATTTCCTAATATAATTAATTTTATCGAATTGTAATTTTGAATTCCACCAAGAAACCTGGGGAATAATGATTGGAACTTGACCATGTTTAATGATATTTGTCAGGTACCTATTAAATTTACATACTATACTGTCAAAAAAACCTAACAACTTAAGCATTCCTCAACATCTGTGATGAATTTATAAACAACACTACTATCTAAATGATGCATAAAAACATCATTATCAACCCTATAAAACTATTTAGGAGGCAATTTCTTAAAATTAACATTAATTGAGAATTGGATATTTTTGTGAAAACACAAGTCAAAATCAAATAATTGATATGAAATTAAATAAGCAAGATCAGAATCTTACGAAATTGTAAATAAATTAGAAATGTTAAAAGAAGAAAATTAAAGTTCGAATTTTAAGATGGACAAAAGAAAATTAAATCGTGCAACAATTACGATTTTTCATAACGTTACATTTTTTAATAAATACGAAATAGATATAATCGTATACCGCGCGTTATGAAAAACAGTTTCAATTGGTCTATTAAGAAAATTTCAAAATTACAGTATCAGTAGAATTTTCGACAGTTTACGTACCGTGTTAGATTAGAAAACAAATCAATCTGTATAGGAACCGGTGTAATCTTGAGATTGCTCTATAACCAAAATTCTATAATGCGTATCATCGACCGAATCTAAAATTTCCTTATCCTAACCTTCTCCGTTTAATCTAATTTATCTTCGCTAATAGCAATAATTAATAATATATAATTATATATATATAATCATAAACAACTTATTTGCAGCACGTTTAGTTAATGGATTAAGATGCTTACAAACAGATCATCTCTAACAAGATGGCCAATATGGTATGGAACACTTCTAATCAATTGCAATCATTATCGATTGGTAACCACACTCACTATCATGTTACAGATAACCTGTTGATAACCATCCTGTTAGTCGTTTTCAATAATTTAAACCTTTCAGTCACACATGAAATTTTAACAGAAAATTATGAATCTTATACAGGCTGTTTATTATAAAACTTTGATTTTTAGATAACTCGAGAAGATTTTTAATGTTTTTACATAAATATAATTAGAAATGAGACATTTCATGGTCAACAAGAAAATATATAATTTTGATTAAAATTTCATGTACTATATAGTGACCGAAAAGGTTAATATTTGTTACAGATAGTTTTATTATTATTATTCATGTTACTTTCTATTAATTCGTACGCTAATATTTGAATTACCTTTTATCTATAAATTATTATTCAAACCCATATATATATATACATAAAGAGAGGTTATATTTGTGCATAGAGGCCTAAGAGGCCCGGTCCTAGGGTTCGACCTATCCTTGAATGGTAAATAGTAGTTAAAATAATACATAAATTAACCAATAAATACTTCTTTTTTACACAAAATACAGGTTGTGCGAGTATAATATAAACTAATATAAAAATAATAGAAATTAATTATAAAATAATAGAAAACTAATTTTACTGTATTTTTTTTTGTAGTACATTTATTTTACAACTTATTTTTTGTTTTCTTTTTTTCCTTTCGAAATTAATTATTAATTGATCGATAGAAATTTTATCTAAAATATCAGACTGTACATTATTATCAAATAATTTAAAAGATTATTTAACATTGTGCTTCTCATTTCATTTTGCCAAATTTTTTAATGCAGAAAATTACCTCTCCACAGTAAAATTAGTAAAATGAAGGGTCTTTTTGTTCAAATGAATTAGTTAAACGTTTAGGAAACCTTTTATTTTTGAATTTTTGAAATAGTTTTGCTTCTTGAAATAAATATTATTAATAATTATTTAACAAAATTTCATTTGACTCCTATTTTGAAAATATGATTTATCTTAACAATGTTGGAAAAAGCTTCGTGCGTTTGTTGTTTTTTTTTTAATGAAACTATATATATATATATATATATATATATATATATATATATATATATATATATATATATATATATATATATAAAACGGGTGTATTTTATTATTCAAAAAGATTGACGTCTATATTACATAAGATTTGAAAAAAAAATCGATTTTTTTTCTATTTAGAAAAGGGTCTCATATTATTTTGTAGTCTGTATTCTTCTAAACTAATCTTTGCCACTTTCAATAGTATTATCTCCGAAATGTTTCCACTACACATCCTGGTTTACACGGATGGATCAAAGTCAACTCGAGGAATGGGAATAGCAGTGTTCATTCCAGCTTTCAATATTAGTAACATGTACAAATTATGCCAAGAATGTTCAGTATTTACTGCAGAATGTGTAGCAGTACTGCAAGGCTTGTAATTCTACCGGACTTAAATCTTCGCGGAAATTACCTTATTATTACCGATTCAAAAAGCGCGGTGACGGCTGTAGACAATAAACGTAGCGTGTCGGATACATTAATTGGTTTAGTTTTGTTAAAATTTAATAATTTGGTACGTGCGGGAATATCTGTGTCCTTCTTGTGGGTGCCGGGTCATAAAGGTATTCTAGACAACGAATTTGTTGACTCATTGGCTAAAGACGCGTAGTCTAGCGGTGTAGAGCTCTCCTTAATAACTCACAAAGATATCATTTACTTTATTCAACTAGAGCATAGGGGTCAATGAGAGCTAATGTACACTGAGAGTATTAGTCAATCGTCTCTCACTTATTACTATCAGCTCTAGCCGTCTCTCCCCAAACTCTCGTGGTTCCTATATTTTTAAGAAGATTAATCGTAAGGGAATTGTACTCATCAGTAGATTTAGATTACAATTTGAACATCATTTGTTGCCTGACCGTCTTTTCCGTATGCAGCAGAAAGTCCTCTTCTGTCCCCTCCATTCTGAACAGGCAGTCTGCAACCCCCATCATGTATTTTTTTAATGCTCTGCTGTCGGAGCTTTACCTTGTCTTGCTACTTCTTCGAGTATTACACCTCCATATAATATATCGTCCCTTCTCCATCTGGATAATCTACAATTATTCACCGGACATTTCTAGAGAAGTCGCCATCCTTGATTAAAATGTAGATAGTCCCCACGGTATCACGTTGGGTAAGCTTGTAAAGGCTCCCCCATTCAAAAATAAATAAATATATATATATATATATATATATATATATATGTAATATATATGTAGGTGTTAAATTTTATATATTTTAATTTACTCATAAACGTTTCTAAATTTTCCTGATACTTCCATAAATATACTTTTAATGCGAACGTTAATTCTACTCGTATCACGGTGTCAAGTTTCATAGAGGCGAACGTAAACAATATACTAGGTATACGAATATCACGAACCCACGCACATATCCATACCAACGCGCATATGCGTGTATATAAATGTATATATGTACGTATATATATATATATATATATATATATATATATATATATATATATTTATTTATTTATTTATTTATTTATTTATTATGGCCTGGCTGTACATACCATGTGTGTATATCCGTCCATACATATAGAGCTGTCGCTGTATATTACTATGAACGCTTGTTTTTATTTTGTTTATTATTATCATCGGAACATAAATTATTCCGCGTCTGCTAGTAATACGGATGGTTTAAAAATTATGTCTTCTAAATATTGAGCACACTATTTAATCGTTGTTAAAATTGAAAATGAATATGTGGTTTTGTTCATTAAAAATTCGTACGCGAACACGCTATTGGTCGTAATATTTTTGATGTATCCTGATACCCCAGCGCTATCAAATATAATCATCGTTACTTAACTACCTCTAATGTCTTTTTCACAGCAGATAGCGTCAATTTATATTCTCATTCTTCGTATATGTGTAATTAAAGTTTTTATTTAAATTAAAATAGAATATTACGTAATTGATTTAATAGTCATATTTTATTTTATTAGGAAATCGTTATTTTAATCGCACTAGACAAATGGGGTACTATATTCGGTAGATATAACTGTTGCGTCAATCTTCCTGTGGCAATTAATATTCACACGCACGCGTATTCTTAACTTGTCTAATTGTTGTTTTTTGGGCGCGCGGGGCAGTCCTCGGTAGTAAATTAGAGCGGGGCGATTTTATTTATATATAAATAATTTTTATAAACGAATAGGCGTCTAGAAGATGTTACAATTTCAAAACTGTATATAGTAACAACAAAAAAACCGAAAGACAACTCATTCCGAAGTCAGGATAGCCTGAAAAATTCACATATGCTCTTCTTCCACTGTTTAACTTTCAATTACTATCATGATATTATTATAATGATTGGGATAATAAAAATTTTTTAAGGCAACTTAAAATTTCCATTGAAAATGTATCCGCAGTCATTAGAAGTTTTTTCACTACAGTCAGGATACTTTTCAAGAAAAAGTCTGTGCATCTTTTTTACCGATAAGCCCATGTTAAAGATATTTTTTCAATGAATTTTTTCCTACTACGACAATTCCCGATCGCGCGAAAGCTTCTAATATGCTCCATAACCTTAAGTCGATCGTTATGTTTTACTACACGAGGACGATTCAAATGCCTTTTTCGTTCATCTTGTGAAGCTAAATTACCCTATTTTAGCGTCTGTTGTATAACACGAATATGTTTCGACGAAACTGAAAAAGCATTAGTCAAAATTTTGAGACTAATAAAAGTTAATAGGCTTACCAGACGTTGCATGCGAATCGTCACTGTTTATATTCCCAACCGAAAGTAATGTTTTTGACCATTACAGTCGATATTATAAAATTCAATAAATAAACAACGTATAAAAAATATAATGCAAGAGTGTTACATACAACGTTTGAGCAATTTTTTTCATAACACCCGCATACCTGAGAGATGATAGTTGTTTGGCTGGTACGGATGATCATTTGTTTACATATTCCATTATGCCCGATTTTAATACGATAAATTTCAGTTTAGACATAAGCTCGATACGACGACGCAGTTAGCTTCATTATGCGAGGCCATCGCTAACAACTTTAATTTAAATAAACATAACGAACTGACAACCGTTGACCTTGAAAAAGCATTCGATACTACTCGGCACGAAGGCGTTATATTTAAATTAATCAAAGATCAATACCCTTATTACTTAATACCGCTCGGCAAAATCTATTTAACAAACAGGCAATTTAAAGTGCAGTTAAAAAATTTTTAAATCTATAATACCGCCGGAATTCCTCCAAGGAACATCTCGGACTACTATGTTTTTATTTTAACGTCCTATTTACAAAGCGCACCAGACCAACTATCAACACCATTACGTTGGAACAACATGATTAACTAAAAAAGACGAAGCCACTCATTTAGGTATTACGTTGGATAAAAAATTAACGTCGTAAGATCGAGATATGTAAATGGATTTTTTTTTTTTTTTTTTTTGGTGAAAAAAAACAAAAATCCACGAACTAAAAGGTTAAGTAGTTTGTATCCTGTATTTCTTATTTCTCCGCGAATTGCTAAATTCCATCGATAAATTCTTAGGACGCAGAAAATAGAATACCCTTGCACACTTATGCTAAGTTTTCTATATAACTTAAATCGATGGTAAGCTTATGTATGAGGGTTGTTTTTTGTTTTAAACTTTTCCAATTAGTAATTATAAGACTTTTATATTCCTATTACTTTACCTGTTAATAAACGATATCTCGAAGATACCATTTGTACATACCGCATTATATGCCGATGATTTAGCTGTATACTGCACTTCACATAGAAGTTATACCATTCGTAAGAGATTACAGAAAGCTGTGAACTTAGTTTCTAAATACAGAGGCCATCTTATTCGCAAGAAGAAGACCACCACACTTGTCTGACATTGTGGTGAAATCCAAGCAAATTCCGTTTGTTAAACAGGTTAAGTATTTAGGAGTGATAAAATGGATAGTCGTTTAATAATAACCACGTTAAGTACGCTGTTGACAGAGCTCGTCTATCCACATTCTGTACCCCATATTTAATAAAAGGTCCGGTCTTAGTACATTAAATAAAAAACCTAATCTATACTACGGTAATCCGATCAAGATTGTGACATACGCGTATCATGTGTGGTCTTACGTATCTGATTGTACTTATAAAAAATTATGCAAAATCACTTCTGCACAATTTCGCTGAATGCTATACGATACGATAAAATATCACACTTACATAATCAATTAAAACTTTCATATTATACTGCGTATATTAGCAAATATCGCATGAATTTTATAAAAAGGGTGAAAATCACGATAATGAGCTAATTAAAAGCATAAACACTTACGATATATCTACGCGAACGTTATGCTAAATACAAACATCGTAGACTTGAGCGCAGATTTTTGAAGTGAAACTTCTATTGGCGCGGTTTATATGGGGAGTTAACTCGCAAAACGAGCGAGCCGAATTAACGGACGGATATATATATATATATATATATAACAAAGTTTTGTTGCGTTAGGTGTGTCAACGAAATAATGGATATATATATGCCGTTCGCATGCACTGCAATATCAACAACCGTGTTTCAAACCACGTTTTGTAGTGTTAGGCGCGCCGATTTATACACATACGTAAGCTTATTCATATATATATATGTGTGTGTGTGTGTTTATATATTCACCCGCGAAAAGAACAACAAAACTCTGTATGGAATTTAGTTCAAACGTCTTTAAGTTTTACTTGCGCTCCGAGGCACAGATGTTTTGTTTATAATTCATTTAATTTAAAAGTTAATTACTCGATTTAAGTTTTATTATGACTAATTTAAACTTAATTATATAGTTTCCGTTTATTTGTGTAGGATTTTTATTTTAATTTTCGTAAGTAATTTATTGTAAAAATTAAATTTTAATTCAAATTCAAGTTGTTTTGTATTTATGAATTTACTAAGATTATTACTAAGGTACTTAGCATAATGAATTTACTTGTAGTTGTAACACTGTAATAATATAATAATTGTTGAAATAAATTTGTTGTATATATATATATATATATATATAGGATATATGTATATATATATATATATAGGATATATGTATATATATATATATATATCCTTCTCGGTTGTTCGGCTTTTGTTTGACTTTTAAATTCATTTTTTGCGTTATTGCGATCTTGTAAGGAATTCGGTACTTTTTTTGTTGGATTGTGACTCATTTTTTCTTTTACAATTAACTTATCATATTTGATTACGGCAAATTTGCCCTCTTTTTTATCTTTAATCATTTCCTCCACTTGTTGTCTCTTTTTTTCTAATACCTGTGGTGGGAAATCTTCCTCTAGATAAATACACTTCTCTCTAAGTGATTTTCCTTTGTGCAATATTCTTGATTTTAATTCCACCGTTGCTAGCTTTGCTAGTATTGGTCTTGTTTTCCCGTCAGTTTTTTGCCTATTCTCTTGACAAATTCCACCTCTTCATCGCATGCTATTTCCACATCCTTATTTAATATATCCAAAACTTTCTTTTCCACGTCTTTTTTATGATCGTTTTCCCTTACACCATAAAGAATTATGTTTTTACTTCTGACTAGTCGTTCTAGTTTGTTTATTCTGTTATCTTGTTCTGTTATTTTTTGTTCTAGTATTTTTATTTTATTATTAAATAAATCGCTTATGTTCTCTGTAATTACTTGTTTTTTGCTTCTGAAAACATTGTAGCATATCGTTCTTCAGCTCATTTCGTAATTCGATAAACATTTCTTTTATATCACCGGTATTCATACCGGTGATAGTTTATTTATCGCGGAATAATTAGTATCGTTATCTAGAATATAGACCGTTATCGGATTTCAATTTTTCTATTGTGTTTCGAATTTCGAAATTCAGAAGTGGCTACACTGATGATATACAATCAACAGCAGGCACGCAGCCGTAAAGCTAAACAAAAGCCAATAAAGTTATTGCCGTAAATTTTAGTCCGATATGATTAGTTAAACAATTCGGTGTTATTAATTTTATTCAAATTTTTAAAACTTACCATCGAATGTGAAAGAATATTTCAATTTGCTTTTCTAAGTTGAATGTTTATTCCGATAGTTGTAATTCAAGAATTAAACTGAAGCTAAACCACACAAGTACGTCTATCATATATCATATCCCGAAAAGGATAGAACCCAGGCTGATGAGCATAACACACGCTCAAAAGACTATACCGGAGCGCTACGAAAATAGCAGCTAACTGGAGCGAAGCTAACAAAAATTTAACGAAAAAACGAAATTTAAAGAAACCAATAAGTCACCCAGATGGTGTGGACGGCCAGGGTGCACTAGTCCAAAACCTTCCAAGTATTATAGACAGTACTAAAAATTTTCTGAAAAATTCCTTAAAAAATCAACTGGAAAATCATATATCTTTACCATAGGAACATTAAATGTAAGGACACTAAAGTCCGCAGATAATTAGAAGAAGCTATGGGAAAAACCAATATAGACGTTCTAGGAATAGCAGAGATACGAAGACAAGGGGAAACCATTATAATGACAAAGTAGCCACATATTATGTATTCCATAGGCGAAACGGCAGGACGATATGGCGTTGGTTTCTTGGTAAAAGCAAGTCTTAATAAAATTATAAGGTTCGAAGATTTGTCAGAGAGAATAGCTCTTATTGATTTTGAGTTGAAGAAAGATCATTATCAAAGAATAGTACACGAAAATGCGCCTACTTCGTCGTCGTAGAATGGGGACGTTTAGAAATTTTATAACACATTAACTAGAACAATATCCGAAACCTTTATAAAACGAAAGCGCATCTTTATAATGATGGGCGACTTCAATAGTCACATAGGGCACAGGAATAAAGAAGAAGTTGGAACAATTGGTCCATATACTTACGGTAAAAGGAATGAAAAAGGCTGGAATCTGATAAAATTTTGTCATCAGGAAAATAACTTTAAAATAATGAACACCCTCTTTAAAAAAAGAAGAGGATAAAGGTGGGCATGGCTAGCGCCAAATAAAGCATATAAAACGCAAATAGATCATGTACTTACTCCTATGGGCATGCCATCAATTATAGACGTAGACATCATGACGGGATTCGATTTTCATTATGATCATAGACTACTCAAAATTAAACTTGGTATAAACGACCAAAATACAAACAGAAAAGGAAAAGTTAAAAAAAATTGTAAATTCTGCTGAACTTATCAAGCAAAATGCAGAAGAATATGAGCTGGAGATTAATAAATCGCTACTCATAATTCTAGATAGATGTTCAATAGAACATAAATACACACAGTTGCAAAAAATCATTCTAGAAAAAAAAACAAATTTGTACGTGAAAAAAAATAATAAAAGCCGAAACTTTCTCTACTCAAATAAAACAGTTAATAAAGAAATCAATTAAAACGCGAGAAACGAACACTAGAAAATAAAATAGAATTAAATATTTCCTGCAAAGCAGGTAGATATCACATTAAATTAGAAAGATTTAAAAAGCAACAAAAACAAATTGAACAAATATTACAAAGTAATTGGAATACTAAGCAGATTAAAACTCAGCTAAGAATTGGAAATAACTGGTTAATAAGACTAGAGGATGATAAAGGAACTGTGGAAAGAAGTCGCAAATTAATAAATCAAATTGCTACAAATTATTACAAAAATTTATATAAAAATGATAGCAACATCCAAGAGGCGGTGAACATAAATTACATGACACAAAAGGACAATACATCCATACCGCCGATCCTGCTAGCAGAAATCAAAAAAGCTGTAAACAAAGCTAAGCTAAACAAGGCACCATGACACGATAAAATAATAACTGAAAGTATCAAATATGGAGGAGAAAGGTCACTTATAGAATTGAAAAAGTTATTCGATGAAATAATTGTAACAGAAACAATTCCAAGCAAACGGAAAAAATCTAACATAATTCTTCTACATAAAAAAGGTAAAAAGGAAAAGATAGAAAATTATAGACTAATAAGCCTTATACCAATAATACAAAAAATTTTCTCAACCCTAAATATGGTCGAGACTATGTAACCAGCTAGAACCACATCAACCTCGTAGGCAGGCGGGTTTCCGTAGCTCGTACTCAACAATAGATCACTTACATGTTATTAATCAATTAATAGAGAAATGTATAGAGTACAATATGCCGTTATTTTTAATGTTTATAGACTAAGCCTTTTGACTCGGTAAAGCAATCATATATATTTCAAGCACTACAGAATCAAGGCTGTCAAAGAAAGTTAATAAGACTAATAATGAAAATGTATAACAACGTTGAAGCTAGAATAGTAACAGATGCGAATGGAGAATATTTCCCATTAGCGCGGGGAGTACGCCAAGGAGATCCGTTATCTCCAATTTTGTTCAACTGCGTCTTGGACGAGATTTTCAAAGCTCTAGACTGATCGGGTATGGGCATTAATTTAAATGGAGAATTATTGAACAACTTACACTTTACAGACGATGCGGTGCTAATTGCAACCTCCTTCAACCAATTGGAGCAAATGTGTTTCTCTCTCTGCAGCTAGAGGGAAATAAATCGGGATTAAAAATAAATAACGAAAAAACTAAAATTTTATGTCACGAAAAAAGAGGCTTTACACCAATAGGAAATAGCAATATAGAACAAGTCACCGAACTTATATATTTAGGTCGACTAATTTCATTTAAAAACAAATTAACAGCCGAAATGAACCGCAGAGTGGCAATAACATGGAAAAAGTACTGTATGATGAAATCAATTTTTAAAGGAAATATTCCGCCCAATCTAAAAAACGTGGCTTTCAACAGCTGCCTGCTACCACCGTTAACTTACGGTTCCCAAACATGGTCGATGACGCAAAGACACTGCCAGAACAATTTTGAAAGATCAATATTACAATTCAAGAAACTAGATAGAGTCAAATTAAAAACGATTAAGGAACAAATGTGTGATAACAGGGATGTGATAAATTCAATCCGCGCGCTGAAATGGAAGTGGGGAGGACATGTAATAAGGTACAGAGATCAACGGTGGACGCAGAAAGTAACGGAATGGTTCCTGACGTACCGCAGGAGAAAAAAGTCGCGACCGTTTACACGATGGAATGACGACTTAAAAAAATTCCTGGGATCCAGAAACGCTCTGTATAGGTTGGTACGCAACAAACGCAACTGGGAAAAATTGGGAGAGACCTTCGCTCGAAAGGGCCTACTATGACTACATTCGAAATTAGTTTTAGAAATCGATTTTAGCTGTAACAGATATTTATAAATTGTTAATTTAGTTATGCTAAATAAAGATGATTATTATATATATATATATATATATATATATATATATATATATATATATATATATATATATATATATATATATATATAAAGTTTGTCTGATAAGGAAATCATATTTTTCCGTCACAGATGATTTGCTGGCGGTTTTTCATTGTTATCATGTTAGAACTGAGAAAAATATACGTTTCATTTTTTCTTCTTCTATACTAAGATAAAATTTCTTTACGACTAATTGTTATTATAGTCGTTCCGTAATTTCGATATTTTACGATACAGCAATAATCACCGGATAATGTTTTGATATTATTAATGTTTTCCTTCGCGCTATTAATATAGATTAATTTTATTTTTACTTATTTATTTATTTATTTATTTAAAGTTTTACAATACGCCAGTACAACAGCTTTCGTCAATTATCGCACAGCGCAGTATAAGAAAAAACAATAAATATACCGCACACATTCATGCGCAACGAAATCAATAATACTTATTTACTTAAAAGATCACACATTCATATATATATATATATATATATATATATATATATATATATATATATATATACATAAATATTAATTTAAATGAGTCGATAACGAGTTCTCTAGACATTGAAAGACATTTGTCTGCATACACAAATTTGATTAGTGTTTCCGCCGAATGTTTTATACCCAAAAAACCTGTGTATAACTTTCCACACAATGTTATTACTTCTTATGTTGCAGGTATTATTAAACTTAAAAATCGAGTTCGAAGATTATACGTGAAAAATAGATACTTAAACCCATCGCCAGTTATTAAAAGAATGTTAACTTTTCTTAATAAACTAGTACGTTACCTGTTAAACAAAAATAAAAATGATAAATTTAATTCACTTCTCTCAACGCTTTCACCAAAAGACAACAGTTTGTGGAAAATCTGCAAACCTCCCACCTCTTCATGACTCACACTTAAATAGTTATGTGTATAGTAATGTAGGGAAAGCTGAATTTCTTGCTTCTGAATACTGCAAAGCTCATACACGTAATAGCAATATGTCTTCCAGTTATAAACAAAGTTCAAATGGCTGTCAAAAAATATCTGAAAGAAAATAAAAATACTCGTATTGTCGATTATGTCAGTCCTAAGGAAGTCTCAGCCGCTATAAAAGCCATCAAATCTAAAAATTCTGTTGGAATTGACAATATCTCCACTATCGTCATAAAAAATCTTCCACTGAAAGCAGTAGTCAAATTTTCGAATTTATTAAACGCAATGTTTAAATGTGGGCATTATCCTTTAAAATGGAAAATAGCAAAAATTGTCACTCTCCCTAAACCTGGTAAAGATGCTTCTATAACTAGCAACATTCGCCCTATAAGCTTATTAAGTAATTTGAGCAAAATCGCAGAAAAATTTATTTTGTCTAGATTACATTATCACTCTGAATAATACAAACTATTGACATTCAGTGTGGATTTCGCCCACGATATTCTACTACGCAACAAATATCTAGAATAATAGAATTTGTCAGCCATAATTTGAATTGTAATAAACATACTGGTTTAGTTTTGCTCGATGTTGCTAAAGCATTCGACACAACTTGGTGTAAAGGTATCACGTATAAAATGATACAGTGTAAATTTCCTACTTATTTAGTATTTTTAATTCATAGTTATTTAAGCGATAGAACATTTTATGTAATGGTAGATGATTCGAAATCGACTATGAAAACTTGTGCCGCGGGTATTCCACAAGGTAGTATTTTAGGTCCGTTTTTATTCACATTGTTTCTCTATGCTTTTCCAAAATTGACAAATACGCAAGTTGCTTTATACGCTGATGATACAGCAATATTTTGCAGCTCTTACAAACCACCTGATATTAAAAATCAATTAGAAAACGGTGTACGTCGCGTTTTAAAGTATTATCGCAAATGGCAAATCGAAATAAACGCATTAAAAACTGAGGCCATCTTTTTCACTCGTCGTCGACCAATTTTGCCATCTGAACACTTCTAGTAGATGATAAAGTTATACATTGGTCGGATAGTATACGTTATTTGGGAGTTTTATTAGATAAACGATTAACCTTCTCGGCGCATGTAAATTACGCAGCTCTAAAAACAAATAAAGCAGTAAGTACACTGTATGCGTTATTTAATCGTAAATCGTACCTTAACGTTAATAATAAGCTCATCATTTATAAAGCGCTTATTCGTCCTGTGATGACTTATGCTTGTGCCGCCTGGTCTTCTATTTCGAAGGCGAGCTTTAATAAATTGCAATTAGTACAAAATAGGTGTTTAAGATGCGTATTAAGTGCCCCAAGGTATGCCAGAATAGTGGACATGCGTGAGATATTAAATATACCCTTTATTCGGGATTATATTCTTACTATAACTCGTAAGTTCTGCGATAATTGTGTATTGCATGAAAATCAGTACATCTCAATGATCGGAAATTACGATTCCAGGCAGCTACAGTTTATGTACACAAAGTATAAGCATAGACGCCTTAAACATAATTTACTGTAAATGATTAATATTTAGTGTATATGTGTATATACATGTGTGTGTATGTATGTATGTATATATATATAGGTAAGTATATGTGTATTATATTATATATCTTTATAATTGTTATTATATCGAATAATATTCCTTTTTTTGTATGCTTAATGTGATACAAAGAGTTTTATGGAGTGGGTTTATTTTCAAATTTTTTCCCGCGTTTTATATATTCATATCTGTATTCTAGTAAATATACTATAAGATTTATTACATAAAGAATTTTGTTTATTAGCGGTAAGGATATTATAATTCCGGTACGCGTAATTCTTATTATTTTGTACTTTTGTACTTTTAATGAATTTATGTTAATAAATAAATTTCTTTCTTCTATATATATATATATATATATATATATATATATATATATATATATATATATATATACAAAAAAAAACTAAAAAATATGCAATTCCGTACGTTCACATTGATACGAAAACGTAATAAATAAAACTTTTTTTTCTTTCGAATTAGGCCATCTAAAAGCCACGTGAAATAATTTATGCCCAATTCACATCGTCTTTCTCTCTAGCCAATATCATCCTCATGTTGTTCCTTTCTTTCATGCATCCATAAGTTTTTCTCTGCATTTCTTTGAAATATTCGAAATTGTCAATTTTCCGTCTAAATAGTCGTTCATTTTGGATTTCTTCTTCTTCTATCTTCATTTCGTCTAAGTATTTTTTATACAAACCACAACTTATTCGTGAATTCTGATTTTTATCGGAAAAAAATAGAATATTTTTTTTTGTTTATAATCTTCCGGCCTCCATCCTTTTATCCTTTTAGACGATAGGTAAAATCCCGACGAACCTTCTTTTACGCTGTAGTATCCGTTATTTTTCCGACTATTTCCTTTATTATTAGTTCTTAATTTTCACGTATCATTTTCATATCTCGGTCCGAGGATTTTCCTGATTATCTTTCTTTCAATTCGATGGTATTGATACTATTTACCGAATTCCATTCTATGACATTCTATAGCGAAAAGACATTCTGGCTAAATCACCGTATTATAATGTCTTATTTTTGCGTTTATAGACACCGATTTCTTGTTGTTCAAATTTTTCGTTAACCGAAATGCGGTTGCGATTTTTCTCGCTCTTTCTATAACGGTTTCCTCGTTCAACATATTTGGTTATATCGTTTCCATCAGATACTTAAAGTTTAGGACTTTTCGAATGGAAACAGTGAAAAGGAAATTAGAAAAAGATAGCCCAAACCAAGAACGCGTTCAATAAAAAGAAGACCTCACTTACTTCCAAAAGTATTTCATTGCACGTGAGTAAACTATTTATCGAAACTTACGTTCGGAGCGCGGCTTTATTTGGCTGTGGACTATCTTGAAAAAAGAAAAGTCGAAACTGCAGGGTTTTGAAATATGGTGCTACAGAAAAATGCTGACTATATCTCAGACGGAAATCAAAAACAAACATGTAGTTGAAAGAGCGGAAGAAAAGACGAGATTAATTTGTGTAATGAAAAAAATCGAAGAAACAGTACGATCGGCCACTTATTAAGACATTCTTCCTGAATATCAAACAACTAAAAATAAAATGCTTGCAAACAAATAAATATGCTCAGAATGTTAAGTAATTCATCGTGGGGATCTGACCGAAAAACATTAATACAGTTATACAAATCCTACATTCTAAGCAGATTGAACTACGCTAGTATAATATATGGTAGCGCAGCCTATTCTACACTAAAAAAACTCAACTCTATTCAAAATCTAGCTATTATAATTGCCTCGAGAGCCTTTCACACTACCTCAAACACAGCTTTACACGTGTAAGCAAACATATTACCAATCCGATACAGAAGACAAATATTAGCACTAAAATATTACACACAATCAATTTGCACACCATCCAATCCAACATCCCACTCCTTACAAACGAATAAATCTCATCATACATGCTTCCAAACCCCTATCAGAACGCGTTAACAATACATTAGCAAAACTTCAATATTTAAAACAAACCAAGCTTCAAAAATACCACCTTGGACAAAGCTTTCAATAGCAATAAACACAGAACTGGAAAAATATAAGAAAAATTTAACACCTTCAAATATACTCAAATCAAAATTTTACAACAACAACAACAACAACGTATATTTCAGCATAATTTACAGTGAGTATATACACAAACCAAAAATTTTAAATAATAATTACGTAACGCCCAGGATGGCTCGCCGTACATCAGAAATAATACAAAGACCCGTAATAAATAAAAGTAATTATACTTATACTTATAATGACAGCAAAAAATAATTTAAAAAAAACTGTACAGCAGAAAACAAAAAATTAAGATAGTAATAATAAAACAAAAGAAAAAACACGTTAAAAATTAAATAAATAAAGAAGGAATATTAATTTCTAAAATAGGTGCCGCAAAACGTTACAACAGGTTATGTTTGAGCCTCCTATGTTTATATTTACTATACATAAATTGGAGTTGCCTGGAATCGTAATTACCAATGGTAGAAATTAAACCACTATCGTGGACTAAGCAGATATCGCAGAACTTATGCGTTAAATTTAAGATATGGTCCTTAATATAAGGCATGTTTAAGGTAGCATGCATGTCAACGATTTCGTGGTATCTAGGGACATTTAGCACACATCTGAGACACGTATTTTGAAATACTTGTAACTTATTAAAATTTATATTTGAAATAAAACTCCAAGCTGGACAACAGTACGTCATTATGGGACGTATAAGTGTTTTATACAGAATTAATTTATTATTTACATTAAGAAATGATTTTCTGTTGATTAATGGATATATGGCATATATACTCCTGCTAGCTTTCAAGGTAGTATGACTGACATGTTCAGAAAAATTTAGTCTGTTATCCGAGACTACCCCGAGGTATCGAACATGTTTTGACCAACTCACAGTGGTAGAGTTGACCTTAACTTCAGCAGGTAACGTGGGACGCCTGCGGGTAAAAAATATAGCCTCCGTTTTATCACAATTAATATCAATTTGTCACTTTTTATAATAACGAAAGACACAATTTATTCCTGACTGTAATTTATTAGTAATTGCTTCAGGTATATAAGAAGTACAGAAAAGAGCTGTATCGTCTGCATAAAGAGCAGTCTGAATATCAGGTAGGTTTGGGAAATTTTACAACATTTTGAAAAAACAGTACGGCGATTATACACAAATATACACTGATGCATCAAAGTCCACAAACCAAACCTCATCGGCCTATCACACCCAACCAATCCCAAGTATACTATCTACCAGAATCAGCCTCAGTTTTTACTGCAGAACTTCTTGCAATTTATAAAGCTTTAAAATACATATCTAAACAAGCGCAACCGAATAAATATGTAATCTGCACAGATTCTTACAGCGCTCGTAAACATATTCAAAAATATATTAAAAATACAGATACTTTCAAAATAAAACACATTATTAACAACCTCATCTCAAATAACAATGAACTTGTTCTTTTATGGACACCAGCCCATTCGGGAATAGCTGGGAATGGAAACATTGATAGAATAGTAAAACAACTCCTACGAATATAAAAACAATAAAATCAACGCACATTACTGATTTACATACAGTCCTTATACAAACAATTAAAATGTCATTTCAAAAATTCTGGGAGACCCAATGTACACATACACACCTATATCAGATTAAGCCGAAATTAGGAAACTGGAAAACAACAGACCAGAAAGAAAGAAAAACAGAAAAAACGCTAGCTCGACTACGTACAGGACGTTACTCACCTCACAACACCTACTCAATAGGACCCCTCCACCCATCTGCCATGAATGCAATTCGCAATTAAATATAAACCACATACTATTAGATTGTTACAGAAACCAACGTATTAAATACAACCTAAATCATGACACAATAAAAACAATACTCGAAGATAACCCGGACAAAATTAAAAATCTTTTACAGTACCTTACAGACACTAACTTAATAAACAGCTTATAATCAACTCTAAGACGCAAATGATCCCGGCAATCGAGCGTCTATAAATAAAATAAAATAAAAAAAAAAAAAAAAAAAACTTAGTAGTTGAAGGCTAAAACCGAAAAAACGGTCGAAGGGAAGACCAATGGAAAGCGTACTAAAGAAAAGAAAATAAGTTGAAATCAAAACAATTAGCCTGCGACAGAAAGTTACGAAATGACAGCCACGTTGACTACCAATCTAACGGTTGAAGCGATGAAGAAGAAGAAGGAGTCGCTATCGAATTTCTGGAGAAATTTCAAAAATTCAGCCATCTATGTTCGGAAAAGTCTTTGAAAATTTTGTAAAGACTGAACGAATGTACTGTTGCAAATGGCGGTTATCTAAAAGATACGGTGTTCCACAGATGATTGTAAGCTAATTTTTCATTTTCCTATTTTTAAATAAAATCTCATTGAAAAATTTTGGTCGAGTAGTTTTTGAGTTATTCAAAAAACAGCAAAACCGTCAGTCTTCTCTGGATCGTCATATATAAAGGAATATTTGCTAGTATAAATAGGAACAGAATAAATTAAAATCGAAACAAATGAATCATAAATTAAACATCGTATATGCGAATGCAATATCAATAAGGAAAAAGTGTGTGTGTGTGAGTGTGGCTGGGCGGGGGATATTAATACGATTCGTGACAAGAAACATTCACATACGGCTATTAGAAGAAATAAATCTAACAAACTATAAAATAGATATATGTACAGTATAAATAAATGGGTGTTACGATAAAATACGTAATTTAGACGAAGGCATAAAGCATAGGATAGTTATACATATTAAACGAGAAAGAGCTATGGAAGCAGAATTATTTTCTATGTGTAGCGTATGTACAGATCGTCGTTGAAACATATATGGGAAAACGAAATATTTGAGATAAATCTATATACACACACATACATATATATATATATATATATATATATATACATATACAGTGAAACTTTTTTAACGAACACTCCTCTTAATGGATACATTTTTCACGTCCCGTTATAGAAAGTGTGAATAACAATGTATTCTGTCCCCGCTATAATGGACACCCTCTATAACGAACGCCGACCGTATTTCGATTCCCACAGTTCTTTAACGGACAAACACGTGACTCGTTCGCGACTGAAAACTATCATAAATTTGTCAAAACTCAGAAGCACTAATAATAAGTGTGTGTGTGTGTATGTGTATGAACAATAAGTCGGTTGAAAAGATGAAAGTGTTGGTAATAGGAAAAGCCTTGAAACCAAGATGTTTCATAGAAATCAAGATCGATTTATTGGGAATCGATTATAAAGCGAATAAAAAGGCACGCATGACATTTTCAACAATGACGAAGCGATTAAATCAACCGGACAATCAAACGCAACAAATCCATACAGAAGCTTTTTCCCTCCAACATTAACTGTAAGTTTGGATTGCAACATCTTATTGCAAATTTAGAAGCATGTTATACTCAAGATTTGTCTAATCAAATTGACGTTTTAAAGGTGGTTATGTGGATGAAAATGTACAGGTGGCATGGGAGGTGTTTAAGTTTGTATAGTAACCCTGTATACTACACCATATCGAACGTCTGACTGATATCCAGGAATAATACAGCGCAATAACTTTTTTCTTCAAACGTTTTGTTGTTGGCATTGACTATTCTGTGGAATTACTCTATCGTTGAGTGTTGTCTTCGAAAATCAAATTGGCGGTCTGGGATCTTTTTCCTCAATTGTCTTCATTAATCGTTTTAACAATATCTTTTCTAGTATTTTTGACATGACCGGTAGAAAACTAATGAGTCAATACGAGGTGCGTTCATTAAGTGGTTTTCCAGCCTTTGGTAAAAGAATAACTTTCGATATTTTTCACCGAACAGGGAAAAATAACATTATTGTTTAGAAAATACAAACATAATGCGGATCCAATTACTGTCAAGGGTAAAGAACTGCAAGCCATTAATTGTGTAAAATACCTAGGAATTCACCTAGATAATGGACTAAATTGGCAAAGACAAATTAATATAAAGCGAAAGCAATTGGCCATTCACTGGTTTATTGGGAGAAAATCACCATTATCCATACGAAATAAATTACTATTGTGCAAAACTATCTTTTAAGCCAGTATGGTCGTGTGATACTCAATTATGGGGTACGGAGTCCAATTAAAAATTTCTAAAATTGAAAGGTTCTTATCAAGAACTATATATATCATGATCAATGCACCTTGGTACATTAGAAATGACGACGTATACATAGAGATCTAAAAATAGAAACTGTGAAAGATGGAATAAGAATACACAGTAAAACATATACACACCGTCTAAGATCACACCCAAATCAGCTAACAACAGGCTTAATTAATGATAACCTCCAACTGATATGTAGACTGTAAAGGAAAATACCATTACACATAATGTAACAATTTGAGTCTCATTGGAGAACACCTTACTACTAAATGAATAGATATATACTCTGTTTCATGCATGATGTTTAATGCTAACTTTAGTAGATTACCTAAAAAAACATCTATGCCACAGTGAATTTAACCAAATTCGGTACAGATTTTTTTCTAATTACTACGAGTGTTTATATATATAAACACGCGCACGCACATAAACAAAAACGCACACATACGCACGCAAATATATATAGATAAGAATAAGTGTACCTATGTGTATAAGTCAACGTGCATAACGCTACAAAACGTGATTTGCAGACGGGTATTGGTAGAGCGGTACATGCGACCGGGATATATATGTATATATATATATATATATATATATACACATATATATATATATATATATATATATATATATATATCCATCCGTTACTTCGTTGACACACCTAACGCAACAAAACGTGGTTTGATAGGCGGGTGTTCTCTGGAGAGACCGTTTTATATTGTTAGTTGCTGGGATGTCTGGATTCGTAATTGTGCGTAACAGAAGATTAATCGTAAGGTGATCCCGTCGAAGCGATGGAGGCCATTCTGAGACTTCGAAGTAGATGCTTGATATTGAGGATGTTCTGAGCGAGCCTGTAATTAATCGAAGCGAGGCATTGTGGATAGTATCTAGTTTAGAGAAATCTCTCTTGGATGCTATGGAAAAGAGTGGGATTCCATAGTCGCATTTTGAGCGAATCTGAGAGCAGTATATCGTTAACAGTGAAGTTGTTTTGTAAATTTAATTTGGTTGTGCATGACTTCGTCAATTGATTTATGTGCCCTCTTCATGTTAATTTGTTGTCGAAGAAAAGGTGGCTTCTTCTCTTCTTATATGTGGTGGAAGAAAGTTTTCTTCAGTTTTCGGAGTTCAACACGAAGAAGATGGTTAGTGAGTTCGATTTCGGTAGTTAAATACAAAGGAAAATGGTCAGCGAGAGTTCATTAATGGAAATGCTGAAGTCATCATCGGAATACACACATCTTAAACCAGGTTAGTTCGATTCATCCATTTTATTTGTCGAATTACACAGTTTAACGTATCATTCGTCGATAAAAAATTAATTTGCAATTAATTTGCAATAATTATTCTTTCGTAGCTTTCAAAATTTTCTTTTAAAATTCAAAAGTAAAATTTGTCATAATTGCGTCTTTTTACGCACCTAACTATTATTAATAAGTTATTAATTTATGCAAACGGCGTCATAGTTCATTTTGGCAGCCGGTATAAGAACATTAAAAGAGAAAGGAACGAAGAAGTATATTTAAATAAAGAGAGGAAAAACTATAATCAGGGAAAAAAGAAAAAGATAACAAAGTATATTTAGAGAAGAGAGAAAGTAAGATAGAACGTATAAAATACTATAAGTAACGTATAAATATTTTTTAAAAACCCAATATCGTTATCTATTTCTTTTAACAGGTTTATATATTACCATAGTATACGTAACATGACTCAGATACTTTCTGGTCATGGTTCCATTGGATATTATTTGAATAAATTAAATATAATCGGCGATAAAAATGTCACAACTGCAAGTGTAATGTAGTTGAAAATGTGCAACATATAATATACAAGTGTAACAAATATGATCACCTGGGGCAGTTGTATAGTATTGATTGTACGCTTAAACCGAATGAAATTATTTTATTAAACCAATTTCCGGTTTTTATCTTGGAAATATTTAAAATTAAGTACATTTATAGATAATCGCTATTAATAGCAATAAGCAAAAATTTGCATGCTACTACGGTTTTTTGTTTCAATTGTAATGTATATGTTAAATATATAATAAATAAATAAATAAATATATATATATATATATATACGTCTGTTATTTCGGCCACGCCCCTAAAGCAACAAAACGTGTTTTGTATTGCGTGTGTTGGTAGTGAAGGTATATTCGAACAGGAAAACGTGTTAAATTTAAAACGTTTTGGCAGAGATATCGCTGTCACCTACTTTTTAAAACTTTAAATTGTTATATAATTTCTGTCCTATTTGCGATATCGATGTGAAGCAAAGCTTAGAACGAATCCGATAATATAGCCTGTAAACTATGTGAATTTCATAATTATTGCTTTAATAGTTTTTGAGTTAAATCGGAACAGGTCCCCAATGCTTTGCTACATCGCGATTTAAAAATTTTGGGCGTCGACGCGGCTGTTAGCCTTCACGCCAGGAAGCACTCGGCAAAACTTTATGGACATCCGAATAGAATTGTTGCCGAACTTCTCAATACAGAAAGAGACACTCGTAGATTAAGGCGGACTAAACCGCACGATTTATTATAACTTATTCTTTTATTTACATATTCATATTAAAATTTAGATTTATGTAAAACGCTAATTATAATCTTAGTTCGTGATAAGGCATTGGCCGAATCCGTACCTTCTCTTATGTATTTTCCTATATTAAATGTATTGTGTGTATGCCTTTGGGCAGTTCAATATTACAAATAAACGAAAAAAAAATCGGAACAGACAGACCGACAGACAGAAAAAGTAAACAAAATAGTTTCTGTTTATGTGTGATAAAAATAGCCCGATGCAGTGATTATAATAAGCAGATAAAACGAAGTTAAAATATGCATTAGGTGAGTATTAGGGTTCCACCGTTTCTGCCGAATGATAACACGTCGCATCATCTTGTTAAAACCATATACTGCCCAGACGATGACGACGACGACGACGACGACGAAGTGTGGGGAGCAAAAACGAGTTTATCATCTCGATATAGCACGTTCCGTCGTATTCCCCACTTCGCCAATCCGGCCCAGACGGTTACTCGCTCGCTGTTTGATGGATTTTGTTCGATTGCATTCGGATTAGGATTCGGAGCAGTAGCGACAGTTCTATTGGTTTACGAATTCGGAGAGCTGAGAATGAGCTTCGTCGCTCATCAAAACATTGTTTAAACCGATCTCTTCGTTTTCGATTTTTTTTTCAGCATCATCTCAGCAAAAAGTTTTCGTTGTACGTGGTCCGTATTCTATTTAATTCCTGAGTTAATACCAATTTGTAAGGATGAAATTTCAATGCTTCCAGCAATATACGGAGAACAGATTCTCTAGACAGCTTTAAAGAAGCACCATGCCGACAAGCTAAGCATACGAGACTCCGAATGATCGCTGCCCGAACTGGATCGAGAAAGTTTTTATATCTACCTTAAAATTTAATTGGGAGATGGTACAAGACAGCGCGTAACTTTGAATTCTTTTCGAAACTCACTTTTCACTGTCGTGGTCTGTTCAAACCGAAAATAACGTTCCGCCCAAAACTCGCGATCCTTTTCGTTACAGGATGCCATGATAATTCGTTACAGGATGCCATGATAAACGGTACAAAAACGAATCTCTCGTGTGTACAGTAAACGTGGAGCACGCGGTTTGCGTTGTAGCAGTGTTACCAACTGCGCTATTAAAAAAAAAAAAGTCCGTATTCTCTGGGTCACCATATATATATATATATATATATATATATATATATATATATATATATATATATATATATATATATATATACCTATAATATATGTATTCCGGTTTATATTAAATTTTCTCACCGTGGGGAAAAAAACACGGTTTAAATGACCAGAAAGCAAGTTTAAAGAATTTGATGAATCGTATTATTTATCTGGCTCTTGGTCATATAGACGTCGACAATGTTAAGACCACAGCTGCTGAGTTTTTTGCACGTTGGGGGTGTGAACAATTCGTCCAAGTTTCCGTAGTCGTCGACAGGCGTCCATATCCCGATCTGCGATATGATGAACGCCGACTATGTTTTATCTTCGTTCATTTGGGTCGGTGGTATATTACTAATATTTATGTTATGTTCGAGATAATACAATTTTATGCTGAGAATTTCATTTTCTTTCTTTAGATGTTTATTCTCGGTTGCCAACGTATTAATTTTTAATAAGACATCTTCAAACTTTTTTTTGGTTTTTTCTCAAAGTTTTCATTTTATTTCTTTAATTCATACTGTACATCTAAGAAAACTGCGTCAACCACTTGGACTACATTAAGTTTGTCCGAATTACATTTATCTTTTCAACTGTGACTTATACACACTTTACATTTTAGAAGACGATTTCGCTTTCCGCCTATTTAATTTAACACGCGCACATCCGAAGCAGAGTTTAGCTTCGCAGCTTCGGCAGCTTGCAAAATTGTCGTTCATCTTTCGAAACATTGACCAATTGTAAATTACATACGTGTATAAACGATAATGTAAAAAAAATAATAATTTGTATTACAGTCGAATCCGCTTATAAGGGACACATCGGGCGGAAGTCATTTGTCCCTTATGACCGAGGCGTTGTCCCTCTAAAGCGAACTAAAACAACCTTCATTTCGTACGTTTGATTCGGGGTTTTGCTGATTGTCCCATATAAACGGATGTCCCTCTTATCCGGAGTCGCTTATAAGCGGATTCGACTGTACTCCAAAAACGATGATATACAAAAGCGGGTGTAAACGTAAAAATAAATCATCGTTCATCTTGCGCTGTTAACTAACGTAATCCTTTAATCCTGGCAGATAATGAAAAACGCCATAAGAAATTTCACGTTGGAATATTTTAATAATAATAATAATAATAAAACAATCGTAATAATAACAACAAAAGATGAAATACTAACAAATTTGAATTTTAATTATTTCCAGACTCAGTTGCCAAAGTAATTCATAAATATTTAATCAACAAATTCCACCGTCTTTGTTTAATACAAATATTCCGGCACACTAGTCCGATGACTAGGTCCTTAACCATACTTTCATTATAACTACATATTAATTATAAGAATGATAAGACTAGGTCAGCTGGATGCCGACGCTTAATATGCCTAGGTCAGCTGGATGTCGACGCTTAATATGCCGATTGTACTGTAAATGCTTCCTCATTAATCTGCTGTCTCCCTTCGTGTTTAGTTGCCATATCCTTTATGACATCTCTTATGAATGGCATCTTCGCGATGTATATCGTCATTGCGCGAATATCGATACGCATTAATACGCATAATGAAATTTTGTCTAGCTTTAAAAAATTCGAATTGCTTGTTCGTCCCCATAAAGCGGCACCGTATTTTCAAATCGGTGCTTTTAAAGTAGCAGCTGATTATTTAATGATGAGTCTGGACCAATGAGTCGGTATAGTTATTTAGTTTTTTTCTTTATGTTTTCGTTTCATCCTGACACGGAGGCTTCCCAAGTGAGCCTTTTGTCTAAATACATGCCAACGTACTCTACAAATGATGACTGCGAGACCATCAGGTTTCCTATATATACACGCTATAATTTGGATCGACGATTCGGTTAGTAAATGTGTAATATAGGCCGACTTCGATTTATTAGATCGTCCAATTCGTTGCTCAATAGCTAATTCGATGAAGTGCACGTTGGAGTTTGTTATGGTATCAATCTGATTGATCTGCAGCATCGTCGGTAAAGGTCGCGGTTATAGTATCACCATCTGTTGGTAGATATTTTGTATACAATAAGTATAAGATCGGTCCCAACACGATGCCCAGTATTTTCATGGAAAACTCTGAAATCCCTAATATACGACTGCAGTAGGCGACAGAAGTTTCCCGGCACTAGTCGTCTGAGTTTGCATTTAAGGCCCTCGTGTCACACTTTATCGAACGTCCGGGCAAAATATCTAGGGTACACTATATTTTGCTCTCCAAGGCACTGTTGATTGTTGAAACTACCCGGTGCACTTGTTCGATTGTGTTATGATGTTATAATTAATTAGGTTCGTTTTTCATTCTCCAGCTGGTACATTATTATTGACCGACGGATAAACCGCTTGGAGTCTCATTCTAGTTTTGTTAAAACGTGAAACTGAGACGCTTTATATACTCTACACGTCCTGACATTTCCTCTATCTAATGATATATCGAAATAATAATAAAACAAATGTCAAAAATTAAAAATCAATTCCAATTTTTGCTCCGGCAAGCTTCGTTATAATAAATAAATAAATGTACCGACCATTTGTAATGTAAAACAGATAACATCAATAATAATAATAATAATAATAATAATAATAATAATAGAAATAAAGATTTTGATGATTATATCAACAAACAGTAATAAAACGATAACGGCAATAATAATAGTCATAAAATAATTAAATATATTAACAATACTGATAATAATAAAACAAAAATTAATAATAACAATATTTAAAATTCAATTACAATTTATTGCTATTACACGCATTGTTTTCATGAATAAATAAATAAACGAAGTGACTAATTGCGCATATACATGAAAAATATATTCACGCACACACACACACACACACGAACGTTTAAATGTCAATGAATCGTTTTAATCTTCAATGTAGCATTAAAATCTTAAAAATCGTTACACTCAACATTTTCCAAAAAAATAATATATATATATATATAATAAAGAAAAAAAAAAGTACACAAACCTTCTCAGAACTTTGATTTCGTTTTCCAGGGAATCTTCTTTGCCCTTCAAAGCTTTCTTGTCGATGATTTTAACGGCGTATAATTCGCCCGAATTGTTTTTGCACTCGGCCACTCGTACTTCGGAAAAAGCGCCGCTAAAATAAGAACAAAAAATACATTCAATAAAAAAAATACATTCAATAAAAAAAAAATACATTCAATAAAAAAAAAAATACAGACATTATAAAAGTTAGTCTTAAGAATATTCTTCTTCTTGTATGTGCCATAAATAGAGCGTGGCGAACACCAATGCGCCAATCAGATTTTACCTTGTCCCCCATATGCTGTTAATTGTTGTAACGAAGATGTACAATTTTTCATATTTTTCTTATATCCCCTTATATGATAATCTGTACAATTTCGTACTTTCGATCATCTTATGACATGACCGCCGGTATGGCACACCTTTCTCCTTATAATGATATACCGTAGCTGTTAGTCTGTATCAGCTTTCTTTAAGACGTCTTTTTTAGACATTTTTGCCGTCTAAGGTATCTTCAGCATTTTTCGATCATTTCCATAGCCTTGTATCGATTAGAATATTTTTTATCCAGAAGCATAACTTCGATGCTGTATAACGATATTGGCTGGATGTAACATCGAACTATGTCGTGTATTATCTTTAGACTAAGTGATCGATCGCGCATAGTAATTGTTTCATAATATTTCTGGCCGCTTACGCATAATTATACGGCGCTTTAACCTCGGTATCCATATCGAGATTGATCGTAGCAAACCGACGTATTTATATATATCTATTAACCTTTTCAATATTTTCATTATTTACGACTATTGCGACACTATTAATTTGCTGTTTACAGATAAATATCTACTTAGTTTTCCTTATGTTTATATACAGAACATTGATTTTGCCAACGTCATCGAGTTTTCGCAACAGTCGGTGTAGGCCTTTATAGCTGTAAGCATATTACCTATTATTAATATAATAGTAGCCGCGTGTATAATAAACTCATTAGTAAAAACAGAGTAACGAGTGGTTTTTAAATAAAATTAATTTTTATTACGACACTGTATAACGAAAGCATTTTAATTTTCTCAATATGTAATGTTGGGAAATGTATTTTACGTATGCCACATAGATACAGACATATTATATATATATATATATATATATATATATATATATATATATATATATATATACATTTGGGTAAAATTTGACGCTTTCAGCTATTGAAAAATTGAAAAGTTATACTGAATTCTCTCATGGTGTATGTATATATAATTATGTGGACAGCCCGGAAAATTGTATTATACTCGTATCAACAAAACGAACAAGACCATCCCCTGAAAAAGACAACCAGGAAGTTGAATCGACACGAGGATAACGCTTGATCCGGTCAGTCAAACTCGAACCAAAGCAAAGAAGAGGAGACAAAATAAATATCGCCGGAAGCAACTAGTAGGGTCAGGATGAGCAGATATGGCGCAAACGGCTACTAATGAAAGAGATACCAATACATGTATATATTTACATATGTACATGAGAACGCGTGTGTTTGTAAATTAAAAAAAATAAAAATACGGTAAAAGTGTAAAAGATTTCAAATAAAAAAAAAATAATACATATATATATATATATATTCTCCAAATACTGCAAAAGCCCATGATAAACAGAAATGTTATACGTACGCACACACACACACACACACATATATATATATTTCCAATGTACTGTGAAAAAATTGAAAAAAGCATTTTTGAAAGTTTTCGACAATAGATGTGAAATACGGTGTCAGAAGAACAGGTCCAAAAAAAAATTTGCTCCCACTTTTATCTAAATTGTTTTTCGTTTCAGACGACAAATGACTTCTTAAACAAGAAACTGACGAAATTATCATCATTTTTGTCACTATTATTATTATTATCATCATTATCATTATTATTATTACGATTATTATTTAGGAATCGGTTGGTTATTAATGTTACTAAAATGAAATATATATATATATATATATATATATATATATGATATATACTAATCAAGATTCAACGTTGTGGATAGATACGCAAATATTGTTAGGAAAAGACAACGAATTAATTAGAGTCGATGATATTAAATACTTAGGGATTAAGCTGGATAGTAAGTTGAATTGGAGTTCACATTCGTTATAGTTATCTAAAAAATTGAGAACACTAAACTACCTACTATATTATTTAAAGCGGTACTTTTCTCCCGTACACTTAAGGCGAATTTACCTTGATCCGTATCAGCCAGTTTTAGTATATATTGCATCGGGGTAAAATGCCGAAATGTCATATCAAACCTGTTGAGCGATTGCAAGTACATGTGTTAAATAGAATAATTTTTAATTAAAAATAGAAACGTTAAAAATAAACTTCTATCTGTACGAGATTTGTACATTCTATATCTGTTGCAATTTGTGGTCGGAAATCATACGAAGTTCAATATATCATTAAATAAAGAAAACACTAGGACGAGCGGAGAATATGAAGCGCCAGTTCAATAAAACTAGGATGAGTAAGCAGTTTATTAATTAATTATAAGCGAATATGGAGGAATTTATTAATTAAATATTTAATGATTATTTCTGCAACTAAATCTTGAAATTCTTAAAATTCCAAGTTTTTAAAATATTTTATTTTTCGTTATTAATATTATTACCATTACTATCGTTGTCGTTATTATCGCGATTATTATTATTATTATTATTAATATTATTAATATTATTATTAGTTAAACTTCATAATTATAGGGTATGCAGTCTCATTTACCTCGTTCTTTAAGATTGCGTTTGGTATGCGTAAGACTTTAACGTCAAATTGTCTTCATGTGGTATATAAATGTTCGTGTGTGTGTGCATACGTATAAGGTATGATGTTTATGTGTGTACATATGCGTATAATTATTTACCGTTATTTGTATATATCACTGGCGTGCATTCCAGGTAAGCGAGGTAAGCGCTGCTTACCCAGAAAAATCCCAAGAAAATATTTTTTTTAATCTTAACTTATAAAAGTATTAAAATAGGAAGCGATCACATTTCCGCTTATTACTTCAACAATTGCACGGAACGCGTGGCGCTACATACAGTTGCTGGTTGACACACATATACAGTTAAAACAGAATGTTAGTATTATTACGAACTGTTCTGTTTATCCAAATGCAGCCGCGTCATGTTAGTTGGTTATACATACACACAGAAGGATTTGTTCAATACGTGTAGCAAACGGTTCTGAAAACTGAAGAGGGGCGAGGTCCGTCAAACTGGTCGAACAGGGCAGCGATTAGAACATCGCTTATTACTTACTACCTCCCTTCTGCGGATAATTTACCAACACAAAGACATACTAGCAAATGTAAACGTGATGAAAACGTGCCTATGGTAAGCGACTGTAATATCGCTTTTCGCTGGATAGTTTAATAACTAATAACGCGGTTTTTGTGTATCTACTGCGTGTGCTCCGATCTTTTTTGAAAGCAAAATGCGTGTTCGGGAATTGATTGAAAAACCTTTTTCGCGATTTAGTTTTAATGAACAGTTAGAAATTATAAATTGTGGTAAGCCAAAACCAGAATTACCTTCTTTAAAAACTGAACAAAAAAAAGGTGGTACACCTTTTACCAGAAATTTCAATATATCGCAATATGAAAAAATTTTGTGGTTAACTGGTTGTGAAGATGGTGGAAAATTGTTTTGTTGGCCGTGTCTATTATTTTGTACTGAAAAAGAAAAATGCGTGTGGAATGATCCTACTCAAGGGTACGATAACTTGAATAATTTGATCAATGCGGTTAAAAAACATGAACGTTCCCAGATTCATATTTTTTCCTCCATGAAGCTGAAAAAATTTGGTAAGTCACGCATAAATTTACAATTAGACGATAACGTACGAATTGAAGTGATAAAACATAATGAAGTTGTACCACAAAATAGAAACATTTTAAAAAGATTAATCGATGCAGTATGTTATCTCGGTGTTCATGAGCTTGCTTTCCGTGGTCACTCTGAAAATACTGATTCGGATAATCGTGGGAATTATGTAGACCTTCTTCAATTATTTTCTAAATATGATATAATTCTAAAAACACACCTAGAAACATCTACAACGTTCCGTGGGACCTCAAATCATATTCAGAATGATTTAATTTCTTCGGTACACGCTGTTGTTCAAGGTAATATAAAAGAAGAAATCAAAAACGCGAAGTACGTTGCTATATTACTGGATGAAACGTCGGACGTTTCAAATAAATCGCAGCTGTCTGTAGTTTTACGTTATATATGCAGTCACACTGCAAAAGCTCGAGAGAGATTTATTAAATTTATTGATGTTAGTGCAGATCGATCTGCTGATGGTATACTTGAGTATGTTAAAAGTATCATCGAAGAATACGATTTAGCTAAGAAACTCGTGGTGCAAACATACGATGGGGCAGCGGTGATGGCAGGACAAGTAGGAGGTTTACGAACAAAACTCCAAAAATTGTATCCGAAAGCACTATTTGTCCATTGTTTTAGTCATTCGTTGAATTTAGTTTTATCACAATCCGTTTCAAATATAAAAGAATGTAGAATTTTTTTTCAGACATTATCTGGATTGGGTGCTTTTTTTAGCAAATCAACCAAACGCGCACATGCACTTAGTGAATTTACTACTAAAAAAATGCCAAGAAACGCACCAACCAGATGGAATTTCTCTTCCAGATTGATAAGCACGGTTAAAGAATATCATCATTGTTTCACTGAGTTTTTTCAAACTGTTATTGAAAATTCGGAACAGTGGGTACTGAAACCGTAATATCAGCCCATGGATTCCTAAAATTTTTCAGCGAAGTTCGAACTTTATTCTTCATCGAAATTTTTTCCAAAATATTTGCGCTAACTGATGTCTTATACGATGTTTTGCAAAAAAAACAACTAGATATTTTATGTTGTATGAAAAAAATTCAAGAAACTCAAATGGAAATCCAAAAATATAGGAACGACGCGATCTTCAAAAGCATATGGAAAGTCAAAAGAAAATGAAGAATTTGTTGTGAGAAAAAGACGAAAACTATCAGAACCAGAAGATGAGGAAACACACGCACATGCACTGTTCAACGAAATCTTTGACAATGTTCTAACTCAGCTGAGTGAACGTTTTGAAAATCTTGATCAATTGAAATTGTTATCGCTTCTAGATACAAGTAAATACGAAGAGTACAAAAAAAATTTCCAAACGAAATTTTTTCAAATTTAAAAGAATGTTATGGGGAGTTTTTCGACGATGTAAAGCTGAAAAATCAATTGCTCTCGGTGTATATGGATGGCGCGACCTTAATAAAATGAATACGCATGAATTAGTGGAAGCAATGAAGGCGTCTGAGTTCGATGAGATCTTATCCGAAGTTTATAAATTAGGTCAATTAATATTGACAATACCTAGTACAACTGCTAGTGTAGAGAGGTCGTTTTCAGCATTGAAACGAATAAAATCATACCAGAGATCGACACAGGGACAGGAACGATTAAGTGGCTTATCTTTGATATCCATTGAAAAACCGTTGTTAAATCAGCTCCAAAATGAACCTATGAGTACGTTTTACGATCTTGTTATAACCGACTTTATTAAATTAGATCGCCGAATGGATTTTGTATTTAAATAAGTATTAAATAGACGTATTATTACGTGTTTCTTGTAAATAAATTTTCGTTTGATGTAATATTACACTCCATATGGTCATCGCGCTTACCTTCTAGAAAAACTCACCGCACGCCACTGGTATATATATATATATATATATATATATATATATATATATATATATATATATATATACATATATATGTATCGGAAGAAGATGATCGTGTGTATATAATAATATTAATGTCTAACACGGTTTATTGTTAGTGTGTGGGCGTACCTACAGTTACTTAAATTTATTTTGTATTTTTGCTTGTTTTTTTTTTATTTTTCGCGCGCATCGCGATTATTTTAATTTGATTTGTATATAATTAAATATTTGATTAAGGAGCGTTTTATAATTTGTTTATAATTTTCCACTTATTACTTAATATGTTTGTAAATGCTACGATTTTAACTGGTTAGCCGGCGCTCGCGCAGTTTATAGTCGGTCTATGTTTTATTTTCATGTATGTAAACTTTTTAATGAAATGTCATAATAAATTGAATTGAATTAGTATTATTATTATAATAATCATCATTATCAATAACTGTTATTATTATGACGTACAGAATGCAGCCAGGAGAGGAAAATTATACGAGAATTTCTTAAATAAATGTAAGGCATAATAAAAGGGAAAAATTATCGGACTGTAATAAATCGAATTATTGGAAACGAAAAACTTTTGCAATTGAAGAACTTAAGGTTAATAACGTATCAGTTACGACTGATGGAAAGGAGAAATTAGCTTCAAAGTACATTATATAATAATGACTATTTTCCGTACGCTGTTAATAAAATTGTACATGCAACGATGTAGTGGAGATACTTTTGCTGTTAAAAGCGACAACTCTTAACAAATAATTCCTCTTCGTATGCTCGACCTTCGCAATAAAGAATCGATATTGATTCCTCCAGAAAAGATAGAATTTCAATAGGTTTAATTGATTAATTAAATTTTTCTCGGAATCTTTAATCTTTTTAATGATTTGGTCACAATTGGAAGATTTCTTGAAATACTAAAATCACAGGAATTATTACACCTGTTTATCAAGTTGGGAACCAAACGGATATAGTAAATTACAGACCGATCTGTAAACTGTGGACACTTTCAAAAAGAATTCGAATCAAGTATAAAAATGCTATTGATAAATTATTTACAAAGGATAAATTTTCCTAGCGTTAATAAATATTGCACAGCATTCTAGAATTTTCATTTTGAATTTCAAGTCACTGAAGGATAATAGATCAACGATGAGCCTACACCGTGCGACACAAACGTCTAACCAAGTTTACTTGCCGATAAAGCTAGGAGAAGACAATGCAAAATATTACAGCCAGAAAATTCTAGACGCGCGAAATCAGTCCTTCCATATCCGGCCAAGTATACTTGGAAATATAAAGAAGGATTTAGCAATTTGACCCTTAAAAATTGGTAAAATCTGTTCATAGAAACAGCCGTCAGCAGAATACATATATATTGGTCACACACTGAGTACACTACTGAGTGTCCAACCACCGGCAATATGTGAAGTTTGCTGTTTTATATCATATTGTTGTAATCTGCTATAAATATACCAAATATCGTTGCAATCAGCTGAAAACAACCATCCAAGATGCGAAAAATCTCACCAAATTTAAAATAAATGCTAAATTCTGTAATTATCTCTAAGTAATTGATAATAATAAGACAATAGCTACTCGTTAACAAAAAAAAAAAAAAAAAAATTAAAAAGAAACTTAAAAATTGTTTACAAGACGAGAGAAACTTAAACGAAATATTAAAAAAAAAACGAAACCGTAAAGAACGAATGAGATAAACAACACGGATATCAGGTGAGTATTAACCGAAAGAGCTGGTATAAATGAGAGAGCACTTAATTATAACGAATTTTTCAGAGCGAACGTAAAGGTTTATCGTGTAAAAATGATAATTTCTGAGAGCAAATAAGTTTGAAATATCGTGGAATAGAAGATAAAATCGCCGGCAAGAGATTAATAGGTCGTCCAGAGAATTCATGGATGGGAGACTTTACGACGGTGGTTTGGCTGTTCGTCTATTCAATTACTCCGGACTTCTGTATCGAAAAGAGACTGTATCCAAGTTGATCGCCGACCTTCGTAATGGAGATTGCGGATGAAGAAGAATTATATATATATATATATATATATATATATATATAATATAAGTATTTATACGTATGTAAATATAATTTAATTAATATGATAGGAAATAAGGGCAATTGTAATTATTACATTGCATATTTCAATTTGATGTGTGCGTATAAATATGAAAAACATAGTAAATTGTCAATACAGGAGTGCGTATAAATGATGTATGTATGTGCGTGGTTGTATAAGAGCCTGAATATGCGTGTTATTAATTAATATTTTCAAATATAGGATTTCAAAAAGAAGAAAAAAACAAAATAAAATGTAACAGTAAATAATAGCGAGGAGATAATCTTAGACGATGTTCCGAAAAACTTGAAAATATAATATCAGCTGATATGCCGGATATTAATATCGTTTTCCGGAAAAATGAGTATAAAAAGTTACTTCCGGTTGAAAATTCGCGTGAAATAGTACGAGTTCGGAATTAATGAGTTCGGTAATGTAAACCTTTACTGGTAAACGATACAAAATGCGTTCTAGTTATCGAACTCCGTTTAATCAGACGTTATAAATATTAACAACGGCACGCAGACATAACCGTTTAAAAAATATTAGTAGCAGTTATAGTAATAATAGTATTAGTACAATAATAATAATAGTAGTAGTAGTAGTAGTAGTAGTAGTAGTTTGATAATGGTGGTATTATTAGTATTATCATTAACGGTAGTAATAATAACAGTAATCCTAGTTGTAGCAGTAATAGCGCAGTAGCGCCATGGTGCGGTTTAAGATGTAGGATGATAAATTATTAAAGTTATTACAACAAGATACTAAGGGCTATTGAAGATTAAACGCTTACAATTTATAACCTCCTTCGAAGATGTTTATACCGGGGGTGTCTGTTATTATTTTTCGTTATCGAAACATACTCCAGTTATATATATACATCTTACAATATATCGTTTATAGAACAAGAAAGGTTAATGACGCTGTAGTACAACGTCATAAGGACCACGAGAGAATAATGCCGGGTATCGAGAGGCTGGATCGAAAACGCAATTACGTTGATAAGGCAGCGAACCAAACTGATAGAGTGTAATACAACGAGTAGCAAAATTAAAATGTAACAGAGCTGGTCATGTCGCTGGAAAGAGGGCCAAAACAATAACGCAATGGTAACCGAGAGAAGGATACAGAATCCGTGGTCGAGCGTGTATACGATGACGAGACGTCATTCAAAAGTTAGCCGGAGTGAAATGGATGAACGATACTTGGTACCATGGGAAAGGAAGGGGAATGCTTACATTCGGCAGTGGATAGAAATAAACGAATAGTGAATATATATATATATATATATATATATATATATATATATATATATATATATATATATATATATATATATATAAAACATTAAATTCTAAAAAGATATATATAAGCGTTATCATCCGATACAGCAGTTAATTAAACACCATATTAAATATTACTCGCTTATTTGCAATTTTTCTCTCAGCAGCGCATTTTCTTCTCAAAATTTGATAACGGATTACAAATATAAAACGTATATTTCAACGATGACGTCATTAATAACAGTAACAACCACGAATGCCTAGAAGGTTTTATACTTTACACGATATCGCCGTAAGACTATATTAATACGCAACAATCAACAATTGTACGAAGACTTTCCACATTTCTAACCACTTCTATTCTATGATTCCATAAAAAAAAATTTTACCTAGTTACTTTCCTTATGAAACCGTACCACAACGTCATTGGCCTTCCCAGTTCCTTTTTGTATCCATACAACACACATGCACAAAATACACACATATATATATATATATATATAAATATATATATAAATCAACATAAACGATATATCGTCATCGATCGTGTTAATACATCAACCACCGGTAATATCGGGGTAATAGTGGATAACAACGCTAAAATTAATATCAATAATTTTTAAATCATAATAATAAAAATAAACTAGTAACCGCGTTAATAATATAACCGCGATAATATTTCAACGACTTTTATGGAAATCGCGTAATAACTTCGTTAAAATTATTCGAATAGTAAATCCATGTATAACATTAATAAATCGAAATGCACGTGTAATATATACTCAGAATCTTAATGATTACAAACCTCGCTATCGAAAATTCTATCTAAAAAAAATCTTTACTTTTTATACTCTATTTGAATGACTTGTCAACCATTCCGGGAGTAGACATAAACCTTTATAAAAAATCAATTGAAAATTAGTTAAATCACTAATATTTATTTCCTTAAAGAAAACACAAAGCTTTTCGGCATTTACGCCATTATGAAGTGAATCATTTTAAAAAACATCAAAATTTTAAAAATATAAATTAAATATAATTACTTAAAAATATGCGATGTTGATTGTGAAAATATGATCCAAAAATGGTGTCTGCTTCTGTTCTATCTATTTTTTGATTTGTTGAAATTTAATATCAATATATTTGTTTATTAATTTTGTTTTTTTATATTAATTTTTTCTTCAATATTATTTTCCGGATTCTGTAAAAGTTGTGTACTGGTGGAATTTTAAATTTTTCATTAACTGTTGCGATGTATGATGTCCAAAAGTAAAATATAAAATATAAAAATATACGAACGCAAAAAATTTTTTTTTAAAAAACACAATTTTACAAGTAAAATGAAAATAAATATTAAAAAAAAAAATTATAATAAACCTTTATGCTGATGATATTTCTTTAATGGTATCCTCTTATAGAATTGACACAATCGGTAACAGACTAACAAGTGCAATTGATAAAATATCGAAATTTTTCTACAAATGGAAAATTAAATGATGAAAAAACTGAATCAATCATTTTTACTAGACGTAGGCCTCTACTTAATCACTTCGTTCGAGTCAAAAACAATTACCCCGATTGGAAGGAAAATGTAAGATATTTAGGCATAACTATGGATAGACGACTTACATTTACGAGACATATTAATGATTGTGTAAGTAGAACGATGCGCAAATTGGGTTGTCTATTTCCAATATTTAACAAAATGTCTGCATTATCGGCGCAAAGCAAAAATTCCTCATTTACAAAAAAGTTATACTACCAAAATTATTGTATGCGAGCCCGGTCTGGAGCTATGCTAGCAATAGCAGTATAAATCAGATGCAAAGACTACAAAATCATTGTTTAAGAATTATCTTGAATAAACCAAGATTTACTAAAATTAAATCTATGCATGATATTTTAACGTTTCCTTACATACAGGAAATCATTAAAAATACAGCGAAAAAATTTTTCGCCAACTGCAGCTCATCTGATAATGTAGTAATACATTCGATAGGAGATTACGACTACCAGTCTCTGCGACACAGATATAAGAGGTACAAGCACAGACGTATAAAACATATCTGTTTATAGTAAGCCGGCTATTAAATTCTAGTTTTAGTATCAGCAAATAGACAAAGATATTTTTAAGATATTATACGGTGATAGAGTAAGTTATAATTTTATTCTAATATATTTGAACAGGTTTTTTTATACGAATTTTTCCTGTAATTTATACATTTGATATTTATAAGCCTATAAGCTTTTCTATTTTTTTTTGTTTGCCTGGGAAGAATTTTTGTTTTATATTTCGGTACGGGTAAATTGTTCATTTTTTAAAATTTAATATGCTTACGTGCATGTAACTTAATAATAAGAAATACAGTGCTCCTTCTTCTTCTTCTAAAAAAAATCCACGCCCTGGGCATATGGAAGAAGTGAAACTTTAAGACGTTTTCACAAAAAGACACCTTATTTAATAAAGTCACGATTTTCTACAAATTTCACGAAGAAAAGGAACGCACTGGTCGCTATGTTTAATTCGACGTAGCGATGACTCAGACGCTTTCGTTCTCAAATCTACGTCGCACGTACATCGTTTGTGCAGCGAAGTTTTCAACGAAATAACGGATAGCCGTGGGCGCATGCGCAAGAGATACGAACACGCAAAAACGTTTTACGCCTGCATATGCACATATATATATATGTACATATATATATATATATATATATATATATATATATATATATATATATATATATATATATATATATACTATAAGTTACCCACGCCTTCGCCAGTGTAATTATTTTTTTAAATACAATATCGCTGTTTCTTTTAACAGGTTTATATGTTAGCATAATGTACGTATGTATATGTGTATGTACATATATATATATCCGTCTGTTATTTCGGCCACGCCCTTAATGCCATATAATATACGAACATATACAAATATATATATCCGTCCGTTATTTCGGCCACGCCCCTAACGTAACAAAACGTGGTTTGTATTGCGTGTGTCGGTGGCGAAGGTACATTCGAACTGGAAAACGTGTTAAATTTTAAATAATTTGACGCAGATATCGCTGTTTACGACATTTTAAAACTTTAAATTATTGTAATTTCTGTCCTATTTCTGATATCAATATTCCGATAATACAGGCTATAAGCTGTGCGACTTTCATCATTATTGCTTTAATAGCTTTCGATTAAAATCGGAACAGACAGACAGACAGACGAAAATTCAAAAAATAGATTTTCTGCTTATGCGTGATAAAATAGCCCTACGCAGTGATTACAATGAACATAATTCACAGACATTTTTATATATTAGTATAGAAGTATAGATAGTATAGATATATAATGGTATATTAAATAATGGTTATCATTTTCCATATGAGAGTCGTCAAGTTATAAAGAAATTAGATAATTTAATTTACTATCGCGTTGCCGCGAGAGTTTAGCCAAGTTTATGAAGAAATTAAATATTATCGCGAGACGCGGTCTCGGTAAATTTATTATGTAAATCGTTACGATCAAATATAAAACCAATTTATAATAAAATTTTAATTTATTAATTTATTATCCCGTCGCGTTATGACAAATTATAAACGTAATTTAATTAATTTGTGATTTATAACGAAATTTTAGTTTACACTGTTGTTGTTATCTCAGTTTACGTTGACCTAGACGCTACTTGTAATATATTAGTCTTATATATAGTTCTTATTTCGATTGTCTCTCTCTGTAAAGAATTATTATTATTGCTCGACGAGTAAGCCCCTGCGGTAGCGATCGCCACTTTACAGGCAACACTCTTTATTACCGGTCGCACGTTCCGACAACCTTACACTCAAGATTGACGCACGTCCCCGATTACCAGAACTAATAGGCAGCGGTCAATCTATACGGTACTCTTATATATTAAATTTGTTGACTATCGTAAAACATATACTGAATTACAGTATAAATACATCGATATATATAAAAACATGAAAGAATCGGGAACATAATGTACCAATAAAAATTCTGCTCTATTTTCTACGGTAACGCGTTATTTGAGGGGTACAAACTGATGTGAAAATCGAAATTAAAATTTCAAATATTAAACGGTTTATTAGATCAATAGACATTAAAAATATACTTAGTATTTGTTATTGCGGCGGTGATGAAAATTCCAATATATAATACATAAAAAAAAAAAAAAACGAATTAAGCGTGAGTCGAGAGTCGTGTGTACTTTCACTCAAACTATACAAAGTCAGTGGGGGGTTCAAACAAAACTAAATTATAACAGTAAACCCGAGTTAAATTTAACTTTAAGTAAATAACCAAAACTCAAGTAGGTTAAAGCTCTAATCCAACTAACCGGATTTATTTTTATACTTATTACAAGTCGAATATGTAATTCTATTAGAAGCGATAGACGGCAGAAATAGTTAACGTCGCTGGAACACACTAATTAGTTATGTTATTGAGGACAGAAGGAGATGGTTACAATAAATTCATAAACGATAAATAAATAATGATTTTATATTTTTCGAAGGAATAATACGTAATATAATATTTAAATTTAACATTTAAAATCTATACTTCGCGTTTTTCTACAAAATTCTTCTAGTACCTCCTAGATTATAAAACTATTTATTTACTTCGAAAATACCGAAATTTAAATTAATGAAAATAAAAAAACAAAAAAACAAAATAGGTTTAACAAATGCAAAATTGCATTTAACAACGAGTATATATTTTCTTATTATCAGATTGATTCCAAGGGGCGTCAGACCCCTCAACCACCTGGCTACGGCTCTGCACGAAGTAGAAGAACAAACATCAAAAGTTTAATTTACTTAAGAATATTCCAAGTTATGTTTTCTACCGTAATTTACTAGAATATGTTTGGTAATTTAGACGGTTATCTTTTCTCGTTTATTTTTATCGCTAGATAAATTTACAATGAGTAAACTTTAAACGGTTTATTTCGAATCTTTTAGAGCAAAGCATTTTCATTTCTGTATCATTTTCCTTTATACTAATATATATATATATATATATATATATATCTATTCACGCAAATTATATTCCGTCTTCCACTTAGTTATAATAATGTGTATTATTATTATTATTATTATTCCTAGTATAATTATAATAGTAATTATTATTATTATTATTATTATTTTGGACACTGTGGTAAGGCATTTACGGATAATAACGAAGTTAGTAAGTTTGTAATTCAATATACATTTTCCTTTTCCTCTCTGACTTTCTCTTTCTTTATCCTTCTTTCCTTCTTTCTTCTGTCCAATCTTTGTGTTTTTCTTACATTCTTTCTGATTCGCTCATTTTGTTTAGTATAAATAACGATTTAAAATTCTTAGAACGGTCGAAAAATGAATCGATACAAATAAAAACGTAAAATATGCGGACAAAATTGTTACGCATAATCATTAAGAAAAATCGCACCCCTCAAAATATGAAGGAATAATTATGTATTATATATATATGTGTGTGTGTTTATATATGCACAAAACCGTCCACACAATGAGTATATATATATATATATATATATATAAATATGATAATGGCTTCAGAATTAAAATCAAGCCCTAATGGAAAATCCAATTTCACTCGGGGGCGTTTTAATTAAATCGCGAAATTAGAATGAAAATGGGATATTCCATTTGTTACAACCCATTTAAAACGTGGATTATGTTGACCTATTTGCTGTAGTAAACTGTCGTTGAGTTACCCCACAAACATTACCTAGTGTATATATAATATATATATGTATAATATACACAAAATAAATACGTATATAGTACATGTACACATATACATACATATATATATATATATATATATATATATATATATATATATAACTAAAAAATAAATAAATTTACATTAAGCAAATTCGATCACTCGTTAATACACGTGTCGGTTATCTGCTTGTATTAAGAAAACAACGAACACCCATAAATTATTTTTTTTCCTATATACATATATATGCACGTACTTTATATATATATATATATATATATATATATATAAAATGTGTGTGCGAATACTTAATTTTGTATAACCTTTTGACCGTTCATACGCATTTCTTTATTTCTTTATTTCTACCAACCATTTATCGCCTTGGGATACGTTTGTTATAAGAGAAAAATATTTATATATACGGGGTTTTCCACTAAGAGCAGGTCAGGACTGGAATAAAACTGTGTACGAGGTATTAAAAATAAACATTTTTTATTCGAATGGTCGTATAACATCGTTCAAATGCCAAGCGCGACGTTTCACGGTGTCGTAGATACACAAAAGTGGTCCAATTTTCGGCGACTCTATCGCATAGATCTGACTGAAATTGAGCGATAGTAATGGTAATGCTGACTTTAAGTTCATTAAGTGATTATATATCTACGACTTCAGGAAACAAAAATCTAGCGGGGTCAACTTGATTTTTGTGGCCAATTCATGTCACACCTCCGCGCGAGAAAACCGTAGCCTCAGATCGTTCATGTAGAATATACACGATGGCATCTGCTGTATAGCGTGTAATGTCATTAAACTTAACATAGTAACTTTGCCTTTGTAACAGAATAATAAGCAACAGATGAGATTAGACGCGTGCCACCAAATCATTATGACTGCCAACGGGCTTCCAATATCGACTCAGACCTTCAGTCCTATTGCAAATTGCTATATATATATATATATATATATATGTGTGCGTGTGTGTATTATGCACGCTTCTCCCTAATTTTTTCATCCTTGTCTATTATGAACATCGTTTATCCAAATATGACCTGGCTGTTTTATTATGCCATCTATAATTCGGTCCATGCGAAACATGTCGATATAGCGTTAAACGAGAGCTGCTCGCTTTATCGTAGGATGTTTAAAACCGACAATTGCCTATAAAATCAGCGTGTTTTTAGGTACTGCTCCAGCGCAATTAGACGGCAAATAGGTACCAGCATCTGAAAAGAGCAAACAGGAAACGGATAGCCAACATATGATATTTGAACATAAACCAGTTGAACAGAGATTGATGTCCCGCAGCAGTTTTACGGCAGTTATCGAACCGTTAACAGTAACGCCGAAAACCGCTTAATATAATGTCTGGAAGGAAGAATGAACGAAGAAAAATCGCGAAAAATTGATTGAACTTAATGAACATAAGGAGCACCTTCCTCCGGGAGCCGAATTGAAATACGGAACATAGTGTTCACTAAATAGATTAAGAAAAATAGTTGGTCGAACAGAAGACAACATGAAGAAATGGCGAAACAGAATACTGGGTAAGCACCATGTAACGCATAAAGATCCTTCTCCTTACATGAAGAAGAAAAAGAAGAAGATGGCATTATTAATTGTCTAGTCTGTAATCCGACGGGCAGAATATACCTTGACTTTTTACACACACACAAAAATAATTATTTTCGATTGCTATATGGGAAATTATATCGCCTAGATCAGTTACCACCTCACGTATCACGCGATAATTTTCTACACCCTATGCTAGAATATTTTATTTATATTAACCTTTTTAGACATCGATAAGTTATTTCTCATCTCAGTCCACCAGACCGTTAGCTTGTCCTTAACATACCAGCTCTTCTGTAAATTCACCATCTCTTGTAATCAACGATCCTAAATACATATATATATATATATATATATATATATATATATATATATATATATATATATATATATATTTATCGACCACATTCGAGCTAGTTACACGTTGAGGATTATGTAGGTGGTTGCTGCTATGTACGATCATTACACATTAGTTTTACTTTGGTTTTAAAGTATATTCTTAGCTTGCCGTTTTTTTTTTAAATTTTCTTAAAAAACAAACCAATTTTTATATCTATAAATCGATTTATCATCCGCTAATCGTAAATTGTTAATTAAATTCCGTGCTATTTTGACACCATCTTTTCATTCATCTAACGTTTCCCGCATTATCTGTTCCATATGGATATCGAACGACATTTAACCTAATGTACCATCTTGTCGTACTCTCTTTTATGCTTTAGACTCATCTGTTAGTTAATGTTATCGACTTTAACCACAAAAATTTAAGATCGATTAAAACTCCACAGATCCCTCAGTACTTTTCATATGACGCGGTCGAATGTTTCATTATTATATGAAACTGATGTCTATAAAATTCTCCACATTTTTCAATTATTTATTTCAAATTCATTATTCGAACTATCGTGCTTCTTCCAGACATGCAACACGATTAGCCTGGCGATATTTCAAGCAATTATATACGACTTTAATCTTTTACAAATGACGCATACTCTTCTGGTTTGCTCTAACAATGCTACTGTTCTATTGTTTTCGCTCAGTTCAGGTGATCGTTTTCTCGTGTGCATGTGAATCGAAACGAAAATGTATGCTGTTCAATCACCCGCCCGGATAATTCAATTAGATATTTTCGAATAAATTTTCATAAAAGACCTCCGAAATTCTATTATCCAGCTTTACGAAATGAAAGAATTTTATCTTTACATTCATTTTCTAGACTCTTGATTTTTTATCAACTTTTACCCTACGGCGGCTCTCTATTACGGTAATCTGCGTTCGTGGTGTACTTCTCTGTTCGTCGTTTACTTTCATTAATTTTTTTTACGATAATCTCGCCATCTGGACAATATTTTTCGTAGATTCATTTACGGTTTAAGCTGCTACATCTCTCATTATCGTATAACGTGTAATGAAATGTCTCGTTATTTGTCCTATATTCTGGCGCATGTTTCTAGATTGCTTATTAAAATCAACGTGCGGCGAATAAGCGATGAACGGTCCGAGAAGGGAAGAAGAGTGGACATAGTAGTCAGCGAGAACATTTCCGCTGATTCCAGTCGGGAATCCATACAAACTTAATGGAGACACCAATACCCTGAAGAAGAGCGACATTATCGCGAATTTTCAGTATTATGAGAGAGAGGAATGAAAGTTGTAGCGTGAAAATTGTACAACTTCTGGAGGAGAAATTCGCGAGAGAGTAAACTTTTTAACAGTTTTGGAAGGAATAACAATAGCTGCGCCAGCCAACGTGTGTGATTGATTTAGAACCGTCTGTGTAGATAGGTGTGGATTCAGAAAAGTGATTATTGATATGTGAAATAAAAAACGCTTTAGCGATAGTAGGAACGGAAGATTTAAATGTTTCAAAATAATCTATAAGTCTATATTTAAGGATACCTCGTTATTAGTAAAAGGAAAACGATAATCACTGGTATTATTAGATTATTATAATTGGATAGATGATACGCGAAGAGGTAAAGGGTTGGACGTCGACTAAGAGTAAATCTCCATTTTTGGGAAATATCGAGAAAAGAGAAGAATAATGAAGGAGTGCAAGATGATAAAGAGTTTATCAAAAATCTGTCAGCTAAATACGTCCGACGCATATATAGAGCGGCAACCTTAGTTTCCACTTCCAAAGCTAATATTAGAGTAGAAACAAGTGCTCTTAAGGATAGGCGTAGACATACGTTTTGAACTTCATCCAATGTGGAAATATACGTGGCTGGAGAATTGCCGAACACGAAACTACCATAGTCCATTATACTGCTCGTACAAGATTTGTACAGAAGCAATAGAATAAGAAGGTCACGTCCGCATGGTGTGTGTGTGAGAAAGAGATTTTAAACGGTTAATCCATTTTAAAGCTTTCGTGAAGATAACTTTAATGTGCTTACGCCAATTGAGTCCACGATCCGATACGAAGCTTAAATATTTATGAAACATAGAATATGGAACGTAATAGTCATCAATGACCCAATCTATTTATGGAATAATTAATACGCTTCGAAAAAAAAAACACAGGGAGAAAGTGAAAGCCCCATTGATTGATTGATTGATTGATTGATTGATAAAAAGTGTATTTACAAAAAAAAAAAAATATATGTTACAAAAAACAAATAAATAATACAACGCATACACAGTTCTTACTACGTACACTAAGTATGCCCAGTTGCTCATTTAACTAAAGTAAAAATACAGGAAATAACAAAACCCGCATACTGATCATAAAGCTACGCCTATATATATAAATTTATAGATATTTACTTTAGTAGGATAAACAATAATTTTTATACGTATTATATACAAAAATAAATTTTGAATAAAAGATAATGCCAGCTGTATAATAGCGTGTGTTCAATTCTTTTGTGTTTGTAGCGTTTATATTTTAGTTGCAAACTTGTACGTGTGTAATCCCCTATATCGTTTATAAATGAGTACTGACTGCAGGCACAGCTATCAAAAAAGAATTTTGTTTTTTGTTCGACAACCTCGTGTACATATGGTAAGTTCAATGCCTTATGAATGTGTTCAATCTTTACATAGACTGGAAGATTTAGAATTATTCTACAGCACATATTTTGTAGCCGTTGTAACTTCGCTAAGTTAGAACGGCTAGTATATGACCATATGGGACAAGCATAAAGCATAATTGTTCTGATTATAGTGAAAGCCCCATATTGTTTAGTAGTATATTAAGTGAACGTGTACTATTTACTGATTGAACATACTCGGTTTAGAATTAATTCCGTTAAGTACAGCGTCATCCGCATAAGATTACTATTAATAAGAAAGGATACGTGAAAAAATTTTTTGTCTACATAAATGTCGATAAGACGGTACTTAAGGTTGACCCTTGTGGTAAGCCTAAATTTACCAGCCTAGTGATGGTATTGTTAGTGGATGAATGTTTGAAAACTAACACACGATTTGCGAATAATTTACACGCGGCATTAGCAAAAGAATAAGTAATTGAGGGAGTCAAAAAGTATGGCTAGAGGTACTGAATCAAATGATGCCGTATTTATATCTAACAAGCGACTAAATATTTATTTGATATGAAGGACTTATACATTTCCACAATCAGACAATACATACAGTTCAAGGAACTAACGTTGTTTCAGAAACCAAACATACTTGAAGGATGCATTTTATTATTTTCAAGCCACCGCACAACTCTATTTTTTTAATATTTCTTCATATACTTTATGTATACACGAGGCTAAGGATATTATAGGACGATATGATGCATTACCACGACTAGAATTAGGTATATTAATTGGAATCGCAAAAATTCAGACCAGCTTTCAAAATAGTAACCGGTCTTAACAAAATAATCGAGACAATTCAAGGAATTAAGTATTAATCAGAATACTCTCTCGAATATGACGTTTATATATATAGACACGCCCAAAAACATATATTACGGTGACCAACAGATGACGGACGGTTATATTTTTTGAATAATTCAAAAACTGCTCAACTAAAATTTCTGAATGAAATTTGCACCAATGAAAACTGAGATCGACTCAAATACAAATTCACGCAGCTTTTTAAATTTTTTAACAAGTTTTTTTTTTACTTAAATAAACAAAATTTTATTGCTTAAAAAAATTGTGGTTTATTTAACAATTCAACATAGTAAACTTTAAAATACGAAAAAAATTAAAAAAAACAACATTATTTTATTAATAATTATTTTTAATTTCGATAAAAATATATCATTTTTTTTGCCTTATTGCGCGAAATGCAGAAAGGTTGCTGGTGAGAATGCTTCCTTCTGATGTGAACAATATCGCTATTGGCACAGATGTGCCTGAAACGCACAAATATATTTAAACCAATTGTGACTTATCGGTTTCTCAAGCATAGAGTGACGACTACGGTCTGATATCTGTCTACTGATAAGAAAATATACTTCGTTCATTTCTTGGTATTCATTATTGTCTACCAACTCGATCAACCAACAATGAGTTGGTTTTTGACGAATCGCTTTTTCACAAAAATGAATCATTCAACTCCGGAATCGATTTGAATGGACAGCACTGGTCTCAGTTATATCGCTCGATTTGACGAAAAGCAGGCAGCGTTACTATTATTATTATTATTGTAACAACACAAGGTACACGTCCGGAAAGCATTTACTATTAAAGAGGATGATTTGTAGTTTGAACACGTAGTGGCAAAGTGTGGTAAATGAGTTTTATGTTCATTAGTGTCAAATAAAGGAATAAATGAGGATTTTAGTTGCAACGTCTTTCGAAATAACCGGAATCGGTCCGCGTTAGGAATAAACTCGAAAATTACACACACATACCTATATATATATATATATATATATATATATATATATATATATATATATATATATATAATTAATTTAGCAAACCAGTCTTAGGACTGATGACTACATGATGATATAATTAATGCAGTTTTTTTTTCGCATTGCAATGAATTAGTAATCATGAACAACAAAAAACCGGCTTTTTCTAATCATAATGGAAAAAACATCATTGATTACTTTATTGTCCACAGCAAAGTTCAACCATTGGTAATGTTCTTATTGAATAATTTTAATCTTACACCCCATAAAAATATTTGCTCTACACTTCAATTAGATCTGCCTAGTCCTTCTAAAAACACATTTTCCACTATAAATTTTAAGAAATTTTTACATAATATTGACAATAACTATATTAACTTCTTGCCCATTAAGATTAGTGATTCCACACATAGACTGGAGTTAAATAACGCTATTTTTAAATCCAATACTTATGTTTCTAATATAAAAATATAACACGCTTATTTGTTTTAGATTCTATTATTAAAACATCTTCTGGTCCAGTCTAATAACCAAAATTACGCATTGTGTCCACTGTGAAAAAAATTAAAAAAAGAAAATCAAAAAAGAAAAGAAAAAAGAAAAAAATAAACGACTTAGAGACTAATTTTAGATATAAAGACGTAGGTGGCCAGAGCCATGAGGATATCGTTGTTATTCAAGGCCAATAAGTAGGCAACCGAATAGGGGGGGATAAATATTTAATTGCAAAAATTTTCTTGATAAAGGTATCTCTACCCCCGGTATACAAATCACGTACAAAAATCACATGATTAGCGTCGGCTATATTTCCCGCATGCACGGGGCAGTATACAGATGGAGTTTGATAGAGTACAAATGGCTAGGAAGACAATTGTGGTTAGAACGAAGTCTGACCAGGATTGAAAAGAACAGTCGAGCTGGAAGATTTTTAAGAGGCGTAAGAGCGAGAATGGATGTTGAAAGGAGATTAGGTTGGATGGATCTATAAAAGTTAAACCGTCTTTTACAAAACATAGACTTCCATCGATGAAGAAGGTCTGCTCGTGCGGATGCTACTAAACAGGAGGAGGGAACCCTCGGAATGAGAATGACCTCCAATGCCCCAAGTTTTGCAGCCCGATCACAAACTTTATTACCGTGAATACCCTCATGGACGGGAACCCAAAACGAAAAATAGCAGAGCATGGTTATTGTATAAGTAAACTAAATTTTCTACTATAGATAACAGAATGTAGTCCTTATGGTAGGGTAACCTAGGTTTCTTAAGGGCTTTAAGAACACTAAGAGAATCACTTGCTATTAATATTTTCCCTCTGATCCCCTTACATCTAATATACTGAATAGTTTTTAGAATGTGCAAAAGCCTCCGATGTAAGCACACTATAAAATTTAGGGAATCTAAACAGTTTGGTGTAATTTAAATGAGGAATATAAAATGCTGCACCAGTGAGTTGAGATACCGTATTTTTTGGCCTAGCGGAAGATTTACGCTTACAGACGAGCAGGATGTGTTGCGAATTTGATACACGTCAATATGACGAACTGAAGGATATTGCGAAACCGAATAGACAGTTTGTAGAAGGTGAAGTCATGTTATAATCAGGGTACAAAGGAACGCGTCAAATTCTCGCAGCCGGGTAATTATCGACAAGTCGTTCCGCCTAAACGGATCAGTCGACGATATTACACATTTTAAAAAGGTTTATCGAGAAGCTATTAAATATTTGGTTCTCTATTTAAGATCAATCGATTACTTGTCGATCATTTCAAACTCGATCGACGCTCAAATTTTGTAACATATCAAGAAAACGATAATCTAATTGCTGTATCATCGGCATAAAATTCTGCCAGAAATATTCAAGTCGCAAAAGTTATTAATGTATATCAAAAATAAATATGGTCCTAATATACTGTTCTGTGGCACACTCGAAGTACGTCCCCTATTTCAGTTACATTCTATCTACCTTGGAGATAACCAGCGAAATATATTATCCCTAAATCCGCGCGTATACAGTTTTTATAACGAAGATATCAAATGCTTTCCGCAGATCAAAGTATATCGCAGCTACCGACTTCTAAATGTTGCCTCCTGACAAAAACCCATACTGATTAACACTGAAAAATTAATAATAATAATAATAATAATAATTTAAATTGAAAGCAACTATAATCTTCCTATTTCTGTATTTGGTACGAATTTATTTTTCCAGAAGTCAAATATTTAATCAATGTCCTTAGTCTGGCGATAACAGTCATTATTCTCTCCCGTGAAACTAACCGAATAATGAAAACGAAATATCGAAACTTTGAAAAAGGACAGAATTAGCGACGTCTTATACCGATTTTATTCTACGCTCCTCCGATCCTAAACTCATCCGCAAAACTATCGGTAGGGGTTATCGCCTGTTAAAGTAATTTTACATCGTTCAAGGTCAAATATTAAAAAACCTCGTTTTCTCGGCTTCCGTTAGTAATACGATTTCCCCAAAAAATTGTTTTTAAGTCGCGACAGACATCAATGGAAAAAACACAAAATTACTTCATTTTGTTTTTTCCCCTTTTTTTAATGGACACATAATTTTTTAAGCCAGCTTGGTCCTTCGTATTTTATTTTCGTCTTATTATCGTTCCGGCAGAGAAGCCTTATAATCCTCTTCAAATTATAGAATAGTAAGTTGTGATTTTTAAAACGCTGCGTTGTTATTAATTAATTAATTAATTAATTAATTAATTAATAATAGAATATATATATATTAATCGAAAATTTCGAAATTTAAGTGATATAAATACAATTAATAATACGACAAACACGGTCGTGGTAAAATTAATGTTATCCTAGTTTTGCGTTAATATGTACAATATCACGAAACCAAAAAAAATTTTAACAATAACAATAATCGACTAATTTCGTAGATAATTAAGTAAATAAATATAAGGTGAGTAATTTTTTTTTTTATTATTTATTTATTTATTCATTTAGGTATCGTGGACAGCAACTAAGGCTAGAAACGCGAAAATGGAATTACAAAGTTGTTAGAGGGGTAACAAAAAGTATATACACTTTAAAATAGTTTCAATAAATCGTAATGCTCCGAAAAATTAAATAATCCGTTAACTGTGTCTGATCATCGCACAGTAGATCGCTTAAGTTCGATGGTATCCTATAATGTCCCCGATAACGGTCATAAATCGGACATGTAATCAGTAGGTGTTCGATCGATAACTGACAACTGCATAAGGAACTTCTTGTTCGTTGTTTATTACCAGATACAGACAGATATGCCTAGGTTGCATTTTGCATAACGTTACTTCTCGGTTTCTACTTGATGTGACGAACTCTTCTATAGTCAGATTCTGAAAATCGTTGTTCCACGCGTTATTGAAATGGCGATTGAGCTAATGTTTAAAATCAATAAACCGCATCGCTGCATTAGGTGACGTCGATTCTTTAGTGGATGTATTGTAATTTTTCTATTTTTCTTTAAAATTTAGGTATTTAATATCCGTAAATAGAATATCATGGTTACAAAACTTACGAACATAGACAAACTGCAACATTAAAGAATTTTTTCACACAGCTCGAGATAGGAACGCGTATAATTAATGGAGTCTGCCAATAGACGAGCCTAACATCGAGATCCGTCGTGGCACTGAAGAAATATTCGAAGTCGATTTTCGTAAATTGGTAAGAGATTTCGCCGGTATGACGCGGCTTTATTACGGAATTCTTACGGCAACCAGTTTCTTTGTCTGCAAATTTTTTTTTTACCATCATGCCGGAGTCTCGATCTTTGCCGATTATTTATTCTATGAAGTCATTTATAGAGTGACATTTATCGAAAGGCCTACGTAAAATTTAGACGAGTTGCGATCGAGAAAAATATATTTACAAGTATGACGACGTAATTAACGTGCGCAGCACCTCCTAAATATTTCCCCGCAAATAAGTCAAACGTGCTTAACTTTTCCACCGTCATAGTGGAGGTTATTTTTGATATTTATTACGGCTATTTAAACACGTACAGACGGATATTTCTTCTTCTACTTTGTTTGTACCGCCGCCTAGGCCAGAGGCGTAAAAATATAGGTATTAAATGGATTGAAATAACTTGGTGATCTTAAGGAAATGAAGTGGACGTTCAACTTTAGCATGATGATCAGATAGGATTTCAGAGAGGGAGGACGATTGGAGAACAGGTGCTCAATTGTAAATTGGACGGCTAACGAGTAGATGTTGGATTGTAACATGGGAATTGCAGCCGGAACAGAGTGGAAGAGGTTGATTTGATAGAAGGTGTCTCTATGTGTCAGTTTGGAGTGATCTAGGACGAGTCTTGTGATAACGATTTCATTCCTTCTGTTGGCCGATAATGATGTGTTCCATGGTTGGATGGTGTCTCGAACCTAGTTTATTTGTGTTTGGAGTGCCGGTCCACTGTTGTTGACATACAGAAGTATCTTAACCTATGAAGTTCATCTGAGGTGCGATTATTACTAGTTGAAACAGATGGATATTTATTCGTCTCCTCGTATTAAATATTTTCCGTTTAAAATAAAAATAAACGAATTTCAATCGAATTTTAAATTGGGCACTATATATATATATATATATATATATAGTGTGAACTCGAAAACATTATATTTAAATGTTCCGTCGATGACATAATTTCAGAAATATAATAATTAACTTCTAAAAAATTATAAACGTCATTGTCGAATGTGGAAAACTGGCTTAGACGTTAGCAAACGAAATCAAATATGTACGCAGGTTGATTTTACATTGCGAAATTTTACATTTGAAAATAAATGGTGAGACAATCGTTAATTAGTCATGAGAAATATGTAAAATAACTTGGCATTCATTCAGATAGCAAGTTAACATGACGAAATAATGTTGTTCAAAAATGAAAACAGTTAGACGTAAAATTACAAGAACTAAATCGGTTTCTCGGCACGTACTCTAATTTGTCGTCAGAAAACAAGCTCCTAGTGTATAAAATGGTTATAAAGGCCGTTTTGGATATACGGTTTAATATTGCAGGGTTGTGCAAAAGATATTGAAAAGGATCCAACGATTTCGAAATATTGGCCATAAAACTGTTCGCACCGTCACCCTGGTACGTATCTAACCGTACTTTGCACCGAGACTTGAATAACTCATATGTGAGAAACGAGATTAAAAACGCTGTTAAGCGGTGGTATTATAAGTCGTTCGGAGACATGTGAAAACTCATTATTAATCTAATTCACACCGGTCTCGATGTTCATAAGCTAAAACGTACTCGATCGTTTAATCTAGCCTATATTTACTATAATACAGTGGGTTCCATCGTTGGGTTTTAACACCCACCAGGTTATTTCGTGCTGATGACCACTCGGCCAGTTGTCATTTTGGTATTTATATTTAAAAAAAAAAAATCCAACCAAAGAATTTTTATGTTTTTTTCGACATTGGTAAATAAACTTTAGCACTTTTTTTTTTTTACCATCTTTGGAGCATATTGCTTTAACGTAAATCACGATGTATTGAGACATTTCGGACAACCCACTAGGAGAGTTGATATTATTTAGAGCTCGATTCGAAAATAGAATCGATACATTGGCCGATAATGGTTTGAGTTCCGGACCACTCTCATATTGCAGGTAATGCAGACTAGGCTTCCAAATAAGCAGCAACCGTGTTTCCTCATCCAAATCTTGCCATTCCGCGCGTAGATGAAATATCCCATTAATTAAATATCATAAGCGACAGTGTTTCTATGGGCGCATATGCAGATTATTAATAAATTAAGATCAATAAAAATTAGACACTGCACGTTTCATTACTCCTTCTGACTTGTCGCGAAAAGCTGAAATAGTTTTACATCGTATTAGACTCATACAGCTGTCACTCACAGTAGTTACCTGCTTCAGCGTCAACTTCCAGCGCGTTATTTCTGCGATAACAGTATCATTGCAATGCATCATCTCCTAATCGATTATACTAATCACAACACCTTGCGCGCTAAATTAGCTCTGCCAACGTCTTTGAACAAATTATTGAATTCAGCACCAGATACACCGTGTTTTTCAATTCATCCAATCATCCGGTCTTTCACTTCTAATCTGAGTTTTACCATACGTGTCTACGATCTTGCAGCAGTACATGACGCGTGTATGGGGGAAAAAATCTTTCTGTACTATTTATATTACTAGGTGTTTTTCAATTAATTCAATAAGTGAACGGCTTCAGAAGCTGTGTTGTATTTTAGTAGTTCTCGAAAGGCTAAGCTTACGTTTTCTGCTAGTCAATCGATAGGATTTTCTCAGTTTTAACTAAAATTCAGTCACCTTCGTTGCTAGGCCTTACTCTTACAACATTATATTGTATGTATATGTATGTATATTGTATATATAAACATATATAAAACTATTACACATATATACATACATGCATAATCCATAAGAGCACACACATACAAATAAATATATACGAACGCATAAACACGTGTGTATGTTCATTTATATATATATATATATATATATATATATATATATATATATATATATATATATATATATATGTATATATAAGAGTAGACAGGGAAAGAAAATGAGCACGTTTCTGTTCGGTGGTGTCGCAAAACGCGTTGTGATAAATGAACACGACAGTTATTTTCCGATCGTGGTGGTAAAATTACGTTTCGCAGAACTTTCGTAGATTACAACCAGCCTACTCCGGTAACCAGAATTATCCTCCAACACATCTAGATTTCAATTTTAATCTCCAATTTTAACCGCTACAATTTTCTACAGATCATTTGTCTTCGACGAAAATTTCTCTCCGGCAAAAATTTTATCGACATCTTCTTTTTTTATTATTACTATTATTTTAACTCATTCGTTCGCTATATATCCTCTTTAATTCTTACTCGAGTAACCCATTATAAGACGTTCTACAACATTATCCATGTTCCATGTGTGAAAGTAAGCTTATTGTTGTTGTAACAGTGCAATATGTTGACATATTATTTATTAAATAACATCCTTCTTGATAGTAGGGGTTTTTCGTTTCTATGTCGATAAGTAGCGATTTTCCGGTGAAAAATTTAATAAAATTGATTAGACTTTTTACGATAAGTACAAACGTGATAAGTTTAATCATTAACTATTGATAAAAATGGAAATTATAAAAACAGAATCGTATATAATAATAATAATGAGCGGTCGCGACATGACGGAAATAGCGACGCAACAGACCCATAGGATACGCGCATTGAAACGCAGTTTTCAAGCAACAAGCGTTAGCGCGCAAAATGTGTAATCATACAGAATGTCTGTAATATTACTTAAGTCTCTTCCTCATCATCGTCGTATCGTTGCCGAACGTCGTGACTAGTCATTGTGCGTGTAACGTACAAAATGGACTAGCATTCAAGACGCTATTTATATGCGACGCACACGCGAGTGCATATGATGTTATACGGAGTGGCATGCCAGTTCCTTCTTCGTGATAATTAAGAATTAGAGATAATGGATGAAAAATGTCTATGTCGCGTGTTCATTTCGAAGGAGCACTCTAGCAACTACGCCACCGCAACATTACTTAAGTCCTACCTAATTTAAAGCGCATGAATTTTCGATTTTTTAGAAAAAAATTACTTTAATTAAATCATTTTCTACAATAATTGAAAACTAATATTATGCAGTCTCATATCGATCTAATACTTAGGGTGTCTAAAAAACAACGCTATTACACATTAAATAGTACATGAAGGTAAAAAAATGACTTTTTTTTTTCTGCGGATCATAATAAAAAAAAACCTATAGTTAAAAGCAGAGGATTACATTTAAACTTACAGTTAAAAACACAGGGTTGCGTTTCATAATATTTGCTTACAAATTTTTACATCTATACAACAGTGTAATTCATAAAGCTGAATATTGGCTATATTTTGAAAGATTATATAACATGTCAGAATTTGTAGCCTATTATTATTAACAACATTATGCGTCGTAGGATTAAGGCGATCGCAATTCCATCTCAAATTCCGTTTTTTTTTTTTTTTTAAATTTTATTTTCACCTAATTCGCCATCGGCCGAGTCTTCGTGTTCTTTTCAAATCGTTAAATTTCGTCGCCGTATCGGGGGTAGACGATTACTTACCTATACATATGTTGTTGTACAGTGTAAGTAGCCTACCGACACAATTAACGTCTAGCTTTCATCGTTGTAATTATTTAAAATCGGTTTTTCTTTTCTTTTTTTTTTTGAGCGTAAAATTGATTTACGTCGATTTGAAAAAACTTGTTACATCGGAAAAGGTTTCTTCGGGTCATAAAAAATTTTAAAGGAAGTCTTAACTTCCTCGGGGAAAAATCATTTCGATTTATGCAAAATTTTTCGTACATCCGAATTTAATTTAAAATTTTGCGTAAATATTGCAATTACGAACTAAGCTTTTTTCTCGCAATACAATTTAATTATCTTTCTTCATAAATTCGGTTTTTACTGGCAAATAAAAACCAACTTTCACTCTAGTACCTCCTGCCGCACTCTAGCAATTTAATAATAATAATAATAATAATAATAATGATATAAAGTTTAAAAAGGTAAAAATGAATAAAACTTTCAAGTGAAATAAAATATAAAAAAATTACACCGAATTAATGTTTTTCGCAGTTAATATTTATCCGACTTATTGCATAGCCCGACAATAATTCCGAAAAATAAACCATTTCAGATACGATGTAAATAATAGGATAAATCGTCTTTTCATTTATTTTATATATATATATATATATATATATATATATATATATATATATATATATATATATATATATATGTATATATATTTTTAAAATATTTTCTTAGTCAATGCGCCATCAGTAAATAGTATAGCAAATAATTTAATGTAAATTATTTAAGAATTAAACGGATCCGGTAAATTTTAACAATAATACAGTAAATAAAAACTTATTAATTATACCGCCGTAGAGAAACGTATAAACTAATTTTCTACGCTAAAATAGGAGATTACCTAAATACGCTCGATATCACGATGTGGCTATATCAACCCACTACCGCTGGGTTAATTTCGCAAACATTTTTAACGTCTTCTATCTTGTGCGGATCGAATCTAATTAATTCGAGTCTATTTCACAATATCATCCCTCCATCTAAATCATGGGCCTTACTCGTGTTCGACAATTGCCAATTGGCCATCACTGCATCATTCGTTCGGAATGTTAATCTCTATAAAATTTATTTTATAGTGATTAACATTGTTTTTATTTTGTTTTGTTAATTCATAAAATCACTACTCTCCAATACATCAACACATATATATATATATATATATATATATATATATATATATATATATATATATATATATATATATTAATGAAGATCAAAGAGAAGTACTAATCGTTTGTTAGATCTTCGTCTAGCTCCCATCAACGAAAAGTTCGACAATAGATTCAAAAAAGAAAGATAAAGACAGAAATAATAGTCGATTCCGTTTTTTAAAAAAAATAAATAACAATAATCTAAATAATTACAATCAAATAATAAATCGTTACAATTTGCGTGATAAAACTTACTTATAAACTTTTAATAAATTACAATAACGATAATGATGAATACATTTTTAAAATAACGATTACAAATAATAAAAAAATAGGCTACCAGCCTTTGATACTTATTAATAAAAAAATCGAATAATTTATTATTACTATTTGCGTGTTTTTTGCCATTTTAATTGTAAAATGGCATATATATATATATATATATATATATATATATATATATATATATATATATATATATATATATATAATGACTGTTACCACCATTATAACTTTCGTAAACTTTAAATGCCACAGAGCAACCGCAGGCAAAACGTTTATTTGGCCATTTTTATGATAGCGTTATGAATTTTATTTCTAATTATCAGTATAGATCTTTAAAGCATCGTTCCACCGAATTAGCGACGAATGACAACTTCATTAATAAACTGAAATTTTTTTCATATATCGCGGTGATTCTGATTGATGTGTAGAAAGTATACGACAGATTGAATATCATGAATCTCCTTAATACTTTAAAATTTAATTGTTTACCATCGGTTTGGCTTTTTTCGCTTTTAATATATATCACGCAATTATTTTGCAAATAGAAAAGCTACATTTATGTAATTTCTAGTATGAGATTACTATACAAGAATGTGTTCCTCAGAACTCTGTGAATGGATGCTCTTTTATGATATATATATCATGCGTGGCATAAATTGTTTCCATATTCCAATGTTAAGGTGTTATCATATGTTGATGATATTATTATAACCATCGTAAAGTATTACAATATTATTTAAATCGGTATATTAACGTAATCACTAATAAATGAACATAAATATTGTTTTATGATAGGTACGGAGAAAACCGGAAACTATTTTCTATTGTAATCGTAACAATAGTAATTTATTGCAGTTCAAATACTTGGGAGTTATTATAGACAGTGAATTTAATTTTTTTTAACATTTGGAATACATTAACAAAAACAAACAGCTATTTCAGTTTAACAATAATTACGATTATACATATAGTATCGTTTAAAAGTTTAATTGAATCGAAGTACCGCTATTGCAGCACCGTTTATTACAACAGGGGTAAAATTTATGAAAGCTGCGTTCATATAAGAATATTATAGGGTAAAGCTGAATTTAAAGAATTTTCTCGGTTTTGTACGAAAACAAACATTTGCGGAACAAACTGCGGTCTTTTATAATTAAAAACACTATTTTTTTTTTCCAATAAATTTTGCTTGATTAACAACATTCTTCCTGATGATAATAATATTGCTTTCGCGTTTTTTAAAAAGTCATTGTTAAACCTTTTAAATAAAACTCTGAAAACTTTCATTAGTCAAGAATTTTATCTGTTTCATTTTAAATTTTATTATTTATTTGCACTTAATAATTTTTAAGATTAACCAATCCTTATTCGAATCTAACATTTTTTTGCTTGTTTTAATCACAAATTGTTTAAATTTTTTTTATATACATACACACACACACACGAACATATATATATTTATATATGCAATACATTTTTTCCTAGCATTAGTTCTTTTCCCATGATATTTAGGAAATTCACTTCGAACATGTTTCGAGGAGGATACCAACACTACAACTACAATTAATATTACTACTATTAGTATACTACTTCTACTACTACTACTACAAATGCAAATACTACGAGTTTATTTTTTCTTTTTTTTTTCACACACACGTACACACTCGGACATACATATTATTTCTTTACGACCACGATGACGACTATTTTTTGTTTTTATTTCGATTACTGAAAATACATAAAAATGGAACTTTATGACCAATTCTTTCCAACGTGGGGACTGAAAATTACGATCATTCATTGTGAAAGGCCACTAAAGCTCTTAAGAGGCCACAGAAAGTGATTCCATCCCTGCGGAAACATAATGGCGAACCGGACAAACGTAGCGATCATGAAAAGGCGTAAATTTGTGGGTTACATCTAAAGAATGTGTTTATACCACTACCACATTCACCCGATAACGAATCGGCTATAATTAAATTGAGTTCGACCTAACTGCCCCCTTCCAAATGCAATAAAACAATTTTCTCCGTCTTCGATTAAGAGGGTGATTTAACAATGTACAAAGCTCCAGTGTATGATCTGATCATTGGAAAGATGCTTAAATTCGTACCGCGAAAAGGTATAGTACTATTAACAACATTCGATGCTATTATACGGTTGGCCTACTATCAATCACAATGAAAAATTGCTCAGGTAACTATAATACCCAAGCCAGGCAAACCTACTAGTAATGCTCCGTCCTATCGACCTATTAGTTTTCTAACGACGGTGTCAAAAGTACTAGAAAAATTAGTGCTGCCTGAACTAACAAAACAGCTACAGGGGACGACTCCGAACTATCAATTTGGGTTTCGTCCTGGGCATTCTACAATAGAACAACAGAGTGCAACAATACATCGGTAATTGTTTTGAAAAGCAGCAGTATTGTTCTGCAGCCTTTCTGGGTGTCAGTATTTTCGATCATGTTTGGCATGAAGGGTTACTTTCTAAAACAAAACGCACTCTGCCGCATCCTTACATACGCTATTGTCCTCATACCTGTCACATAGATTTTTTTCAAATCAAATTCGGTAGTAATGTATCAAAATTTTATCCTGTCAAGGCTGACTTTCCACGGGGTTCAGTTTTGGGGGTCAATCTTTTTTTTCTCATATATATGTTCGACCTTCCGGTAAATACAAATGTGGAGATGGCGGCATTTGCCGTTGATACAGCATTATTTGCGACAGATAATGATCTGGTAGTGGCGTCAGAAAAATTATAGCGTGATCTGAGACTTGGACATCTGGACACGGCAATGGAGGGTTAAAATTAACTCATCCGTGTTAAAAAAAAAAGTACATGTTACATTTACTACTAGACGGAACACATGTCCACCAGTTAATCCTAATGGTCCGATTCCGCCAGGAAAATAAAGTCCGATACCTCTGTATGTGGATTGATCGCCGCTTGACCTAAAATGAACACATCAAGATCAAAGTTAAAGAAATAAAACTTGAACTGCCGAATGGTACCCGCTCCTGGGAAAAACTTCCGAATTACCTCTAAAATCGAAATTATCGCTATACAGGGCAGTTATTATACCGGTCTGGAGGCATATCACTCTGGGATTAAATATCAAAATGGTGCGACGATTCTAGTCAAAAATACCAAGGATAACAGTCGGTGTTTCATATACGAAACGATAATTTGCATCAAGACCTAAAAGTACCAAATGTGCGATACGTAGCTCTGGATAGTAAAATTACTTGCTCAGGTTAGACGGTAGATTTATTAGATCATGTCAATGAATCTCGCATATTAATCTATTGCACACCCTTCGACCTGCCCGTCCCGTACGGTTTGAATGATTGAGTGTGCTTAAAATTGTTACACTATGTGTATATATGTGTTAGATTGAAGCAAAAAGTAAAAAATAAATATTAAAAAAAATTCTTACGCGTAAATAAACGTCCTATATCCATACTAGTGGAATGACGTCGAACAAATAAACCGAATAAAAACTTATCGTCTTCATTAAGCATCTCCATATTCATTTCAAGCAAAGATAGTAGAAAACGGACAATTAGAACAAAAGGTATTCAGAAGATTAGGCTAGGAAGGAATACAAATAACATAAATCTCCGCAAACCGATTTAGCCGTTTCGTCAGGTAATATTAAAGACGCGAAAAGACAATAAAATTGGGGGACGTTTAAAGAATAAAAGAAATAAAATATTTGAGCGAATTTTATGGAGCCATTTTAAAAGAATCGAGTCAGGAAGACTAAAAAATAATAGACTTTTTTTTTTTAATTAAAAATACGCGAATAGATCGCTTTTAAAAGTTAAAAAAGGACATAACTGAAATAAAGATAAAAAGGAAGACCAAGTTCAAAAGATAGACCAAAGAAAAGAAAATTGAAAACTAAAGGAGTATAAAGGAAGAAATCCGACGCAATATGTACCACGGATGAAAGAACACCGGTTGAGGATGAAGAAATATCAACTGTGGAGAGAAGACTGCGTAGATTATTTTACGTGAGCCCGAAATGGTCCAAACGGTAAAAAAAATTATACACTTAACTTCGTAGTTTGAAATTAATTAATTAATTAAGCGCTTATACGCGTAAATATTTATAACAAGTTACATTATTGTTCATTATTTTTGTTATATCGTCATTTTTTTCTCTTCGATTTGTACCTAATTATCGTTATTACCGTTTGTATACAAGTAAGAATATTATCTATTTTTCTGTTGTAGCCGTTGTAAAAATTTTCGGGGTCAATGCGATAAGTATGCCGGACAATAGATTTTTGAAATTGTATCAGCATTTCTACGATGTCCACTTAAAGTTTATTCGAGCAGTGAAGATTTGAGAAGAAGGCAAAACTGTGTATTGCAGCCCATTAGCTAAATTACTCAGATGGAGTTTTTTTTTTTTGAATGATTTCGTTACAGTCACCAAAGCAGATGATTATACAGAATGGAGATTACTCAAGCCAGAAATATTTGCTACTATTACGGATTTTTTTTGCAAGTGGTCTTCTAACTGATGTCAAAACCATCTTCAGATACACAAAAACTATTTGATGAAACTGTACAGATGATCAAAAACAGTTAGTCGATACACGAATAAGACATTCAAGAAGACGGCGGGGATATAATTTTTATGGGGGCTTCGAAGATGGAATAGTTAAGCTAAAAAGATGTCAGGTTCCTGCAGAAGTTATCCTAGTTCTGTGTTAAAATGTGGTGTTCGAAATATGCTAGAACTTTATACATACTCCGAAGTGAAAGATGTTGAGCAAATCGAGGATGAAATAGAAATTGTGACAAAAGCTGAATGTGAAAAATCACATGGAATTGAAACTAAATGATACTGAAACCGGAGAATATAAACGTCTTTTATTTAATTTTTTTTTCTTTTCTATAGTATAGGTCTAGCTTGTATAGACTATCAGCAGATGTTATCATAATAGGTAATTACAATCACTTATAACCACATCCGTTGATGGTATAGCTAATTACTGTTCAGATAGCCGGCTTTTCGTCAGTACGTGCCATTAATTAGAGTAAACCTAGTGATTTCGTTCGTTGTAGGCGACGAATCACCTCCAGATTATCCGATATATAAGATAATTGCCGTCCAGTTTTGGTATGTCTATCCAACCTGTCAGCATGTTTCTTTGCTCTTAATAACTTCTTGCACATACGGTGCATCTAGATCACGGTGTTGCGTCTCCTTACTTTTGTACCGTAGGACATCTGCAATTGTTCGCAGAGTTTTATTCTGAAATGTCTGTATTATTTGTATACTACTTTCCGCGCTGCATTTCCACAATTGGTATATACTAGCCTGAGTATCTGTTTATTTTAAGCTAAGTTAATACGCTTACGCCACATCATCCTGCTATACAGATTTGATCGTCGTTTTTAATCGATGTACGATGTTGTCGTACGTAATATAATATCTTTTGTAATCATTTTCCTGTTTGTAAATGTCACACGCGTTAATTTCGTTTCATAATTTTAATTTAATCTGCTCGGTACGGTATTGCTTTAAAGAATAAATTCTTGATTCGCTATAACCTAAGGATCTATATATAGAGGGTGACCCAGAGAAGACGGACAGTTTTGCGGTTTTTTGAATCACTCGAAAACTAGTCGACCAACATTTTTGAATGATATTTGATTTAAAAATAGGAAAACGATATAGCTTACGATTATTTGTGGAACACAATATCGTTCAGATGACCGCCATTTACAACGATACATTAATTCGGAATTTACAAAATTTTCGAAGACTTTTTCGGGCACATAGGTCGCTGAATTTTTGATCAGAAATCCGTCATTATCAGTAGATGTTACTTTCCGTGCGTCCAAATTTTGCAGTGATCTACTTTTGTTTCCCTGGAAAACTTTCCGAATTTTTTCATAAATATTCATCTCTGTTACGCATTTGTTCTTCTTTAACTACTACAAATCAACCTATTCACCTATTTTGATTACGCACACACATAGAAAAAAATCGAATACTTCTTATTTATAATTTTTCACCTTTCACGCCGACTACATTATTCTAAGATGATTCTTCCGTTTTACGAACGTTGTTCGTTATTTTATCGACTAAAAAATTTCCACCATATCTGTCTCTCTTTATCGCATCTTACTTTAGTATCATTATCTTAATAGTATTTCCCTGTCTTTCATTTCAATTAAAGTTAACAATGTTTGACATGTTCGTTACGAAGTATTTTTTTGCATCGGTATGAATTTTTTTGTGGTCCACTCGAAATAGTACTTTGATTTTTGTTGTTGTTTTTTTTTAATGTCCAACATATTAAGCACGGCGCTTTATTCTGTCAAATATTTAAATTTCGGAACTTGGCGAATTTTCGGCGATTTTTGTTTTCACATATAATTCGTATCTTCTATATGAAAAAATCATAAAGCTTTTCGGCTGTATTAACAAGTGAACATTAAAAATAAAATATAGAATTGTATAAAATTTATATTAATATATATATATGCTATTTTAAATATAAAATTTACAAAAATTATCAAAATGAAAGAAATTGTATTTACAAGATAACCGGACAGTGAATGTGTTAAATTATATTTTATCATATCAAAGTAAAATATGTTTTATTCGTCTATACTTGTATTTTTTTGTACCTGTATCGTAGCGATTCATAAATCACCGACTTCATTAACCTATCAGTGGACATACGACAGGTATCGAAAAAAATTTTAAAGTACTGATCTTAGTTGTTTCTTGTACACAATGATAATTTAAAATGTCGTGCATAGTCCTAATGCGTATATATATAAAAGTTTTATTTCTGAGGCAGTGATTTTTCGCTGTACTTTCAGACTGATACTAGACCAAACAGGGCAAGCGTATAATATTTTAGGTGCGATTAAATAACTTATTTATGGGTGTGCTAACGTTGATCGTCCGTTAAATATTGGAATTAGCACGTTCATTGTATACTATAGAGATACATTCATTTATATGCTTTGTAAAAGTTTGTTATCTAGTGTAACACGCAGGTATCTAACGTCAAGGTGCTCATTTTTGATTTTAATATAGTTGTTTAAAGCGGGTTTACGTCTATTTTCAGATTTACTATCGTTAATTTTGATTTTCCATTTATAACGGAATTGTTACTAATGGTATCTACGCGATATGATGATGTTAATAAGGCCATCCGCATATAAGTAATAGTGTACATCGTCTATAGTGAGAATGTCGTTTATGTATATAACAAACAGAAATGGTCCAAGAATGCTGTCCTGTGTTACTCCTGCTGTGACATAACTAATTTCAGATTTACGAGTTTTCATTTTAACACAAAAATTTACTGTTTTTATACATATGATTGGATCATGCGTGGAAAAATATTAACTTAAATAAAATTCCATCGTGCCAGCTTGTAACAAAAACTTTCTCATTATCAAGCGTTGCTAATCCGGTGTGTTTAATTTTATTAAAATTATCACCGATTTGATCACAGACTTTTACTAGTATTCCGAATGTGCAGTTCAGCCTTTCCTGTAAACAATCCATCTGTACTTGGTTCGCGTTTAAACATTCGAATAGCTTCTATATTTCTACATCGAGTTTCCAGATTATCTTCTTTTTCCTGGTAAAACCGCACAATTGAATTAATCCGTATCTCCAGTTTCCGCTTCTGGTTTTTTACTTTGAATATGTTGATACTTATTTCTGCAGAATTTAATTTACGATACCGTGTCGACGTTCGCTTAATCAGAACGGTAAGTTTATTATCTACACCGAATTCGTCTAATATGTTAAATAAGCTATCTCTGTCTAAGGAGTGCGTACGCTTTCTTGAAATCGATAAAAAAAAAAAAATAAATAATAAATATTACTACCGATCTCTCGAACTTTTATTATTATTATTATTTAAATTAATGCGTCATATACGGAAAATAATGGCTAGAGGTACGTAAATAAGTATTAATCCACGTAGTCAAGAATCTTGCAGTAACAGGACGTTTTTTTTTCAAGTTTTTATATTTCAGTGTTAAATTCAGACGCATTATTCTTGAATATCCTCCCAGTTGTATCGTTACTTAATATTCTAATCTCTATTTCGTATCGTTACTTAATATTCTAATCTCTATTTCGTATCGTTTTTGAAAGTACTTTATTACTACGAAGCGTGCGAATTAAAGTTATTTACCCCTAATAATAATTTGTGAATTATTCAATTATTGTTGATTATCTTATTTCTTATAAAAATATAAACACAAATGCGAATGCAAATAAATAGAATTTTATTATGATTATAATCACAGTCATCATCATTATTATTGATAATAATTAAAAATAGTATTACACCGTTATTATTATCATTAGTCATTTGTACGGTTAAAACGAAGCGTGTTAAAAATATCCCCCAAATGTACGTATTTAATTTATACGCTCAACTCGTTCTGAATAGTTCACATACAGACACACACACACGCTTATACAGATATATACATATATATATTTTAGAATAGCAGTGTGTGATACAAAATATGAATATAACGTATACCCATTCAAATAGAACGGCTACACGCGAAGAACTCCAACAGGATTTACTCTATATTCGGAGCAACCGGTTTTTTTTTTGTTTTTTTTTTTTTTTTTAATATATTATCGCATATGGAAATAATCAATTTTTTTTTTAAATGATTCTTTTTCTTCGTGCCTAAATTGCTGTTTGTCTATCGCTACATCTCTTTCTCACTCTCTAGTTTATACATTCGTCCGGTGGTTACGTATAAGGTTAAAAGTGAAATATGACGTAGATAAAAAAAAAAAAAATTTGCTTTACATCAAGACGACTTATAAAATTGTTTAACTACCGATATCACAGGTATTATTAATTTTTTTCCTAATTTCATAAGAGTCATTATTACTATAATTATTTCATACCGGCCGTATATCTCTTAATCGCTGTTCTTAATAATCCGTTTCAATAAGTCTCTCTGATTTATGGTACTTAAACAAAATTTCAACTACACTCTCTAATACATTTTCACACCCAGGTTGTTAGACTATTATTATAATTTTAATTATTATCATTATAATTATCATCATTATTACGACCATTATGATTATCATTACGATTATCATTATTATACGAATGTCAATTAGGGGACGAGATAATAATGACAATGGAAATAAGAACAATGATAGTAATAATACCAATAACAGCAACGAGGAAAATATTAATAGCAACTTACCGTAACTTTAACCAGTCTAACAGGTGCAACAACTACGTCGGGGTAATTAGCCAGTTCCGGACGGTTGCCTTCGTGAATACATAAATATATATTAATTACAGGCAAATAAATTCCAAGCTACGTTAAAAATTGAAATCATTATTATCAAACTATTTTTATTATTATTATTGTGACTATCGTTACTAGTGTTACTGTCAGAATAAATCAAATAAAAAATTAATAATATATCCCGTATTCGAACGAAGACGTGAGGAGAAAATTTAGAATCAAAACTTCCGAGAAATTGTATTCGTCGTGAATTTTGGAGTAAATAGAATTTAAAAGATCATTCTGTAAATAAAACTTCTTAATTTATATTGAAATATTCGTACACCTTATACAAATATATTATATATATATATATATATATATATATATATATATATATATATATATACAGTCGAATCCGCTTATAAGGGACACATCGGGCGGAAGTCTTATTTGTCCCTTATAACCAGTTGTCCCTTTAAAGCGACTTTTTAAAAATCTCTTATTGAAGCGAGTGGGTGTTAGAATATATACAGTTTAGTAAACAATTAACATACTTATAACCTTATTAATGCGTAATATTTATTTATATGGAAATTAAGAGAAAAACACAGGAGGCATACATAAAGAACCTGACCTGATATTTGTAAAAATTCTTCATTTACTATAAAAATGCGCTATAGTTGTTTGGTGTAAATTCTTCATCTGCTGCGTTTGAACAAAATCTGCACATCTAATGATGCCGTACGAGCGCCTTCATTATTCTGTTGCATAAAATACCGCCGGAGCTTTTCATACATTTTTTTGGCCTCTGCACTAGACACAGGAGGTAAGGAAATGTCATCCGTGTCATCATCATTTTCCGATTGTTGTATTTGTTTCTTGTTTGTGATATTTTCCATAATTTCGTTATCCAAATCTTCAATATTATTGTCACAGCATGGCAGATTGGCGTCAATATGTGAAAATTGTTCATAATTGGTCAGGCGTAGTAATTCATTCGGTGTTTCATTACTTTCCATTTCAACAATTTCATAATTCCTTGAAACCACAATAAGTAAAGCAGTTCTGAATTGTCATAAAAGTGACTTTTTTCCCAGCTATCAGCAACAAATTGTATAGCCCGCAGTGTTGTTATTGTGGAACTGATATCATTTGCCATTGTAGAAACCGTTACCAGGTCGTCTCCAATAGCTTCTAAGATATGCTGTATCAACATCTTCCTATATTGCACTTTTAAATTTTTTACGACACCCATATCAAGCGGCTGAATTAGTGAAGTAGTGTTTGGAGGTAAGAATTCAATTTGAATATTCTTCAGTTTAACGACGGTGCAAAGTTGCATTGTCAATAAGGATTAAATTTTTCTAGAATCTCTCTGTAATTCTATATCCTAGTTTTCTAACCATTTTGAAAAAATAGTAGCAGTCATCCACGCGTTTTTGTTTGCGTAATATGTTACTGGCAGATTACTTACATTGAGATTTTTAAAGCAACGTGGCTTTTTTACCAATAACTAAAAGTTTTTTGGTCACTTCCGGTTGCATTGCAACAACATAGCACAATGATAGGATCCATAGCTTTTTTCGAACCAATAAGTTGTTCGTGTTTGTATACTAATGACCCATCTGGAGTGGCTCGATAAAATAAACCAGTTTCATCCGCATTATAAATGTCATTCAGGCTGTAACTTTGAAGGAATTTGTCAATTTTGCTCGAACTCCATTGTTCAGCTCCTGTCAAATCAGCGCTTGCCTTTTTGAATTTGATATCATGTCTCCCTTTCCACCGAGCAAGCCAACCATTCGTAGCTGCAAAGTCTTCATAACCTATTTTTTTCGCAAACTATTCAGATTTTAATTTCAACATTGGCCAACTGACATAAACAGCTCTTACTGTGCTAAACCATAAATTAAGAGCTTCATCAACCTCTGGGTTTTTACCTTCTCTTTTTCGTTTTCTTTCCACCACCTGACTGCCCTTTTCAGTACTAGTCCATTTTTACGTAAGTTCTGTTTATCTGTTTTTAAACGGCAGATGGTGTTTTCGGAGACGCCCATGATTTTTGCTAACTCCCGAATAGGCATATTGGGAGGTTGAATTTCGATTTTGTCTAAAATAGAAATTTTTTCCTTTAATGATAAACATTTACGTGACATTTTATTCATACAAAAAATTCGCCAGAACCAAAAAAAAGAAAAGAAAATTTTCCTAAGAAAAAAAATAATAAAACCGCACGTCGCGCTACAGTTTTTGCAGAACCAAACTAAGAACATAATAATCTATCGGAGAGTGCATAATTAATAAACGTACAGAGCAAAAAACAGTATAGCGTCAATGAGGGAATGTCAACACAAGGACATCTCGAACAAAATGAAGAAAAAACAAAAATGTTCACATAAACAAAAAGGAATTGTAAAAATGACTAAAACATTTTTATTCAATTTTTGTTTATGTGAATATTTTCCTTTTACGATCGCAAGTGTCATTTTATATCTGCTGGCTTATCACCGGTCTAACTATTTATTGCCATGAAAGTCTATTAATCTTTGTCCCTTATAACCGAGGCGTTGTACCACTAAAGTGAGGCGTTGTACCACTATAGCGAACTAAAATAATCTTCATTTGATACGTTTGATTCGGGGTTTTGCTGATTGTCCCCTATAAACGGCTGTCCCTTATATCCGGAGTCCCTTAAAGCGGATTCGACTGTATATATATATATATATATTTGAGTATGTAAAATTACACGTATATATACACCTATATATGAGTCTAAATAATTAAATATAGTGTATATGTAAATACACGTGCATATATTTTGCATAAATGTACACATTATATATATATATATATATGTGTGTGTGTTTTTGTCCTAATTTACACTTTAATTTAACCTTCAAGAGTCAAAAGTGTGATTTTCTAAAAGAGACTACTATGTTATTGACTTATAAATGATTAATAACATATATATATATATATATATATATATATATATATATATATATATATAATATGTTGATGTATCGGAGGGTAGTGATTTTACAAATTAATAAAACAAAATAAAAACAAAGTTTATCACTATAAAAAAAATTTATGAACGCAAAGCTTTTCGACAATCACGCCATTATCAAGCGTATATAAAAAAAAACATTGTTAGATATAAATTAGCAGTAATATTAATATAACAGCAACTCAGGAGTGTTTAAAAACCTGTTTTGTACATTTTCAATTCTATTTATTAAATCAAACGCAGGATTCTAAATTAGCATACCGAATTCCAAATGCGAAAGAACTAAAGAAGTGTATACAGAATTAAATGTATTTCAATAAGTTTAAAATTCTGACTGCTTGGAATAATTAAGCCCAACGTTTTTATCGCCTTACGAAATGTGTTCATAGTGTGCAATTTATCCTGGACAAAAAAAAAAAAAAAAAAAACAGTTTCGTACGGGGTGGGGTCTTATTTTTTCACTGGTACTGTAAACGGAACACGCTATACCGAGATGATAAACTCTTTTTTTGCTTCCCTTACTTCGTCATCGTGATCGTCGTCGTTGCCTGGCCCGTACATACTTTCAAAAAGATGGTATACGATGAGTCACTGTTAGGCGGAAAAAACGCTCGTACTACTGAAAGAAGCGTAACCGCATATTTTCGCGTCGCACGTATTTCGCTTGTCGCCAGATTTGACCACTCCGGATTTCTTTTTTTTAGGGATGCCTTAAGATCCGCACTTACGAAACACGTCCGCGAGATGTGGAATACTTGAAACTCGGATTTCTGAAGAAATTTCAAAAATTCAGCCACCTACGCTCGAAAAAGTTTTCGAAAGTTTCGTAAAGACTGAATGAATGTATTGTTGCAAGCGGCGATCATCTCAACGACATTGTGTCTCGTAGATGATTGCAAACTATCTCTCGTTTTCATATTTTTAAATAAAATTTCAATCAAAATTTTTGGTCCAGTAGTTATTGAGTGATTCAAAAAACAGACCGTCTTCTCTAGGTCACCCTATATGAACTGAGTGATTACCAGTTTCAATTTAAACGCAAAAATCTGTCTCGCGCTAGCAGGCGGCAACATTCTTGAAAGAGAAAAGCAGATAATGAAAAAAAAACCTGCATAATTTCAAATACACAATCATAATTCTTATTCTTACGCGTGTCTATTACGTAAAAAGAAGAAATAATCAAAATAAAACCTTACCATTTGTTAAATTAATATTATACGAAATGTAAATCGCCGGAAAGACGCGAATTCTCTCCTAAAAATTTATTTCCTCAGAGATGATAATTTTTTATAACAATCGCGTACGTATGATCGATATACGCATAATATAATGTAATATGTAAAAAAAACTTTTTGGCGTATATTAAATTATCGCTAGTAATGTTTGAATTAATTTTGGAATAATTTAAATTCAACGACTATGTTGAATTACGAAGTTAATGTTAAATTATTTAATTCGTACACTGGCATTTATTAATAGAATCTACTCGGAAAAGTAATGAAAACGGTATATAATTATGCAAGAAACTTCTAAATTTAACGTAAAGAAGAAAATTTTCCCGGTGGAATGAAAATTTATATATAACATGTATGCGAGCATGTATGTAATGAAATAGCGTTTGATATTATACTAATTTCACTTCTTTTTTGGGGGGAATTTGGACATATTCCTTTGTTTAAATTTTTTTCTTTTTGGCTTAATTCTGTCCGAGCAGGGTTCTTTTTTTCCCCAGCAATTAGAATATACATATATATATATATATATATATATATATATATATATATATATACATGTATATTGGTTTCAAACCAATTCCAAAATACATACACTTATAAAACTATTAATGATACATGTATGTGCAAAAATATGTGCGTATACTTCTTTACTAACGTTATGATAGATCGGATACATTGTTAATACACGTGTATTATATAACATAATACATACACACACACATATATATATATATATATATATATATATATATAAAGCAAAAGGACGCATCGATAAGCATATCAATTTTTTGAAACTAAAAGCCTCGTGACGTAATCCCTATCGTCGTTCTCTACAATTACTAATAAACATACAAAAAAAAAATACATATCGAGCAATAAAAAAATATAAAGTCATGGGTTATCCATGTAGCGTCGAATTCGTAAAATTGACGTAATCATGGACAACGTAACGGACAGACATGAGTTTGTAAAAAATTTCGAAAAAACATAAACCACTTACTTTTCAACAGTGATCAATTGAATCGTAATAGGTAAATATTATTATTTTCGACTTTTTTTTTTTTTTTTAATATTTGTTAAAGTGTAATATTATTATTTATAATCGGGGGGGGGATTTAAAAACCCGCAAACAATAAAAAAAATATATATATACATATACATGCATAAATTCCTGCTTATCTTCAGATGCGAATAAATCTATTCTCAAAAATAATAAAGTAAGCTAGCATTTTACAAGTAGTCAAATTATCCAGGGTTATTATTCTTATTATTATAATTATCATTATCACGATTACCACAATGATTATTATCGTTATTATTATTATTAATATTAATAATAATTGTTATATTTAATACTATTATTACTATTATAAATTATTATTATTATAATTATTATTATTATTATGTTTTGTTTGTTCCTTTATTAAGTGTATAGAGAATAATAAGTTGATTGTGTTAATGAACTTCGTGTACTTTTTAACGAGGATTTCGGTTTTGTTTTTATTTTATTTTTTTTTTAATTTGTAATAAATAGTTTTAAAGTTATTTCGTATTTTCTAAGTTTCGTACGGAATTAATTAAACGCGTTTATATTTTAACGTTCGCACTCGCTGTAGTTTCGATAAGTTTCGTGCGCACTCGCGTCATTGTAAATCGTACGCGAGTATTTATCGCACTGGGCTTACCGGATTAATCGATTCAACCGATCACATGGCGTATTTAAAGATATCAGCGTTATAAAGTCGGGTTCACTAGGAATTTTATATAGTACGAACAGACGTATGTGGAGTGTATACAGCAGGTCGCCTCTTAGTAGGTACTATCAATTTTGCAACCGTCTCATCCTAGATTTCCTTGGTTCTACTTTTTTAAACACATTAAGCGGAGAGCATTTGTTTGCGGTTTAGGCATTGTTTGTTGCCGGACCGCCTGTTCCTTATGCAGCTTAGAGAATCTCCATACTGCCCTCTACATGCTGGACGTGCAATTTGCAAACTTGATCACGTGTTCTTCGAATGCCCTTCTTTAATAACATTACACTCTGAACTGTACCTTAAATTACTGCGCGCGTCTTGTAATGGCCCTCCTTATAAGGTATTGTCTCTTCTTCACCTTGAGAATTTACATCTGTTTCCGGACATAGCGATATTTCAAGAGAAGCTGTCCGAGTTTATAGAAATATGAGTTAAGAATTACGGTATCACGTTAAGTAGGCTGTAAGGGCATCCCCATTTAAAAAAATATATATATATATAAAAAAGTATTCAGCTAAAATTTTAGCACCGTCATTTGCTTCGGGAATATTCGGTATGGTACATCTCGTCGGATTCGTACTGCCCATCGGTATTGTATTTTATTCGTATTGCGAGTATTTCGTCAATTCCTCGTTTCGTCATTTCAGAAGTCGTAATAACATAGCCTACTACTATTCGATTTATCGATTGTGTCCGTGGAGCCAGTGATTTGTTCTGTTGGTTTCGGCGGATTCGGTGAGACTTCTTTACACCACTAGATTAATCGCTCATTTTCGATTTGTTGATAGTTTTTTACGGAGTTAGCTCTTGATTACAGTTCATAAACTACCTCAGTCCGAATACTTCGCATCACGACATTGAGCAGGTTTTTCTTTATTCGCTATTATACGACATATTATACGTTTGGTGGTGGCGCTATTCTACACGCGACAGACAAAGGTTTTCTATTGTCGTTCGTTTTAAACACCCAAAGTGCTGCTGAAATAGACTATTGCAATTAACAACTTCCGGCATGTAATAAATTCAATATTGCAAATAAAAGTAACATTCGATAAATGTCGACCACGTTAAAAGCTCTATCAAGTAGATTTAACATCAGCCGGTACTTATTTTTGCGTGAATTTTATAAAAGAAAAATTATTATATACGCGAAATTAGCGCATTTTACTATTATTATATTGGCACTAGCGCGTGGGATAGTATTTTTTTTTTTTTTTTAAACGTATAATAATTGTGATAAATGTTACAATGATATATATACACTCATAATCACACCTCATGTATACACACAACAACACAACAACACTCATGCGACATAATACAATTATTTTAATACTACTTATCCCGTCAAGCTTTCGCTTGTCGACGGATAATTACATTTATTATGATTTAATATTTTACATTTACGCTTAATGTAAATTTTTATTTTGATTACATTTACTATATTGATTTCTTTAATTACCGTTTATTTATATAATTATAACTCATTTACACTCTCACATACTCTCTAACTTAACTGCCAAAGTGAGCTTAAGTACTGATCAGTACCATGCTCACACACACACACACACGCACACACACACATAGAATACATGTATACATCTGTTAGAGTAGTTTTAATTCATATTAACTTTCAATTTGCAAACAATATATTTCCACTCTAATCATCCACATATAGACTCCAATTTACACCAAAATTTTAATTTTACAATCGGTAGTAGAACCCTGACATCCGCATTGTATCATACTATATTTGTATTTCATAATCCTCGTCATTTCATTATTCTTATAGTATTTTATCCACATTTTCCTTATTTTGTAACCATTTTTTTAATTCACGTTTTAGTTTCCTCTCCACCCTTTCGTTCAATATTTCTTCTGGTATCTCGTTCATCATACGCGGCAATATGTACACACATGTCTGATTTCCATGCTTCGATTTCGGTATTATGATATTTTTGTATCTTCCTTAGATCATATGTAATTTCTTTTCTTTCCCTAACTTTTACAGGTTTCCGATTTTTAATATAATCCAACATTCTAACCATTTAGCACAATCCTTTTATATCCAGCATGTTTTCCTCCTTCAAAACTTTATGTAATTCACTATCATTATCTCTTGTAATTAGCTGTAAGGTTTTTTTCTGCAAACGGTCGATATATACAGTATAACACTTCTTAGCTAAACCCCATGCCTGCACACCATATCTTAATCGTGAATCTATCAGCGCGTAATATACTATTTTTAATGTTTCTTTGCTAACGTAGTTTTGTAATGTATACAATGCTAATGTTGCTCGAATTTTTTTTTCCGCAGAACTTACGTGTTTATTCCATCTTAAATTTTTGTCAATAATTACACCCAAGTATCTGTGTTCTCGTACCATTTCTATTTTTTCGCAATCTTTGTTACTGCACTTGTTCTCCTGTTTCATGTAATGGGCACAATCATTCGAGTGCATCTGTAATATAGGCTTGTATCTTTCTATATTCATCATAGATTTGAAGAATATACATTTTGTTTTTTTAGTATTTATTATCAAGTTATTGTCATGGGCCCGTATGCTAATTTGTATTAAGTCTTTCTGCATATTTTCAACGGCTATTTTTATATTTATATTTATCGTTATTGTCATCGGCAAAAGCATATATTTTACTATAATTTAAATATTTTTGCAGACCATTTACATATATATTAAATAAGATCGGGGTTAAGTTGCTCCCTTGCGATAGACCATTTCTCATTTTAAATTCAATTCCTTTTACTCCGGATATACTTACTACGCTCTTTCTATCACTCAGATAATTTTTAAACCAATTCCACACTTTACCCGTTACACCTATGTTATTCAATTTTATTAACAATTTCTCGTGGTTCACTGTGTCAAAAGCCTTTGTTAAGTTTCGCATTTCCAGATTTGTCCTTATCTCTTCAGCAAAGTCGCCAAGTGCTTGCGAAGTTGATTTGTTTTTCTGAAACCCATATTGATTTCTATCGATAACATCATTTTTCCTGTATTTTACTAAATATGATCCTACATACTTTTCCATTATTTTTGCTGTAACATTGTTTATTACAATAGGTGTCTATAGTTTGTGACTTCGTTATGTTTTCCTTTTTTATATGTCGGTCTTATTAGTGATGTTTTCAATGCTTGCGGTATCATTCCATTTTCTAACGTTTTATTTATTAAGTTTGTTATTTTCTTTGATATCTTACCCTTCACATATTTCATATCCTTAATTCTTATATTAAGATTTTTCAGCTACTAATTTGTCAATAATGTTTCCTACTTTTTCTACCGTTGCTTTAGGAATACACATAACGAGCATAACATTCATTTGACTTTAATTTTAGTATGTTACACTCATGTTCTATTCTTTCTATATTATGCTCAAATTCCTCACTAAATAATTTTATTACATTATGTATACCATTCTTTTTACACAAGTATTTTTCTATTGTTTCATCAACCCCAAGCGTGGTTTCCTTACCTATTAATTTCCTAACATTTATCCAAGTTTTTCTAATATCACCTCCAGATATTCTGAATTTTTCTCTGTTAAACTCATCCTTTTTCGTCTTAATCATTTTGTTTACATTATTTCTCAGCGCTTTGCACTTTTTCCATAGTGATGTGTTATTTTTATTTTTTTTACATTTTTTGTATAATCGGTCACGTTGGTTTATCATATCAATTATCTCTTTGTTTATCCAATTTTTTATAGCAGTTATTTTCCTAGATTTTTTGTTATGTTTACATGCCGAGTATATTTGGTCGAATGTTGTTTTTATTTCTTCGTATACTTCGTCAGCATTTTGATAGTCTGTGTCACTATTCATATTTATACCATTCAATTTAGTTCTAATTTGTCTTTCGTTGTAATAGTATCTACACGTTAGATCTGTTGGTTTTATATACCCCTTGATACACACCTCACATTTTATCATATTATGATCGGCTATTTTAGTGTTAAGATTTTTATGCTTCATTTTAATCGATTTATTTAGCTGTTTAGTATAAATATGGGGTCTATCTGGGTTTGTGTGTAACAGTCGCCCTTCCATTCTTCCCTAGTGTATCCTTTCATTCCGCTCATATATCCCATTTCTACCAGTGTAGTTTGTTAATGCTCTTAAATCATTTTTTGCAGTGTCAATATTTATATCACCTATATACACTACAGTTTTTTTTTTCGTAGAAATTTTTTATCTAACTCGATAATTTCATTTATATATTCCTTTGTATCGTACGTTGGTTGTCTATAGATAGACCGTACATATAGTTTAACTTCGTTTACACTTAATTTCATTAGAATACTTTCCGCCGTCCTCATGTTATATCACATTTGTTTTTATATTTCCATCTCGTCTAATATAGATCACTAGCCCATGTTTAGTACCTATCTCCTCTAAATTGTGATATTTGTCATAGTCCTCGATGTTGTATAAGGACATTTCGTATTTATTTACATTAATTTCTCCTAATATTAGTATATCTATTCCTTTTATTTTACACTGTATCATTATCTCATTCCATTTCATCCTCAATGATCTTACATTTACATACACTATAGTAAGTTTAATTTCCATATCAGTAATTTTTGGTTATTTTATATTCTCTTTCCATATTTTACACTCGCATTCACGTACACACACTTATACTTTATTCTTATATACATTAATTTAACACGTATATTTATACGTATAAATGTTATCTTAATATATAGGATTTTTGCTTTATTCATTATGTATGTTAATTTATATACTTCTCAATATCTTCTTCCGATTGTATACGTTTAGGTCGAAATCCTTCATTTTTCCGTATAAGTAGTTTACCCCTTTTAAACCACACATAACGATATCCCATTTCTCTGGCTCGATTTTTTGTCTTCCACAATAAGTCTTTATAAAATGGTGACATCGCTTCGTTTATATATATCCTGTTTCTGTTTTCATGTGATCCAATCGGCTTCCTCTTGCTAATTATTTCCTCCACTTTCTTTCTTTGTATTTTCGCAATTATTGTCCTCGGTTTCCCGTCTTTTTTTATCTTTCCCATTCTGTGTGTAATTAGTATGTCTTCTTCTTTTACTTCTACGCCAATTTTTTCTGATATATAAGAATATTTTGTAGATTTTCATTTTCACGCTCCTCGATTCCACTAATTTCTATTTGATCTCTTCTACTGTACTGTTCCAACTCGTTTACTCTAATATTTAATTCGATTATTTTGGTGGTTGTTCTTAATTAATTTATCTATTTTATTTTTTAATTCATCATTTTCAATTTTTAGCTCATCGTAATTATTTTTTATGTCTATTTGCATCTGCGCGACCCTAGATAATATTTCTTTTAATATCGACTCATTTTCTTTATCTTCATACAACGTAATCTGCTTTTGTATGGTTTTTTTTTTCTTTACGACAATTCTGGCATCGCCACGCATCTTTATCTGCTTTTGATCGCGTGTTATACGTTTGCTGCGATATTGTTGTACAGTCGAAATGATAACACTAACCCCCTCTACATTTGATGTACTGTCCGTTAGTGGGTAATTCATCGTCGCATTCATTACACAAGTTAGACATATCGCGCGATTATGACGAGTAACAAGATATGTTAAATAGTAATAATATCATATATCATGAAACACTTACTACTACAAACTGATCTTGGTTTTAAATGCCCTCTTAAACGAATAGAGCAACAACGCGTCAATATCGGAACTACTCACATTCGTAGTATTAGAAGAAACTATAATTTTCATCGGTTATTAATATGCCACGGGTGGTGTACTAATGTGAGATCGGCTATCGACCCAAACGGTCGTCAACAGGTGGATCCTAGTTTGCGTAACGAAGTTTATGTAATTTTTTCATCGTTACGTAACGGTTAATTATCACGCAGAATGTAATTACACTACACTCCTTATAATACCAAGTATTTCAGACCCAGCTAAAATCTAGCCGAGTATCTGCACGATCAAATACATTCCATCGTCTATACATAACACACGTGTAATTAATACACGTATATGAGCGTACATAATCGAGCCTGGATTGCTAAATACGTTTTTATATTTTGCGATATAATATAGATGACGTTCCGAGTATGCTATACGTAGAGATAGTTGATAGAGAAAAAAACCGAAAGCACTTAATGCAATATCCACGATAAATAAAATAAAAAGTAGGGACGTCCACATATGCAACGAATGCCTCCGAGAATGGTGGCTGGTGAAACGGAAATAATTTGAAATGAAATAAGGAGTTATAACGATTTCCTTTGGATTACGTTATTTAGTCAATTGCTTTTCGAAGCGGAACTAAATACCGCATGTTTACGTCCTGCAGGCATCGATGAAATACGAAACTGGAAACCCACGGTGAGAATGTTTAACCATGTATTAATCGAATGAAGATTAACACACACACACACACGCATTTATATATATGTATATACGCTTGTATGTATGTATACTGCACAGCACATTATAAGGAAAACCAATAAATATAACGTACACATGCGTGCGAAAAGAATTATTAATACTTATTTACTTAAAAGATCACACACTAATATATACATACAGGTACAAATCTAGATACATATGAACACGTATAAATAAATTTTATCAAGTCACATACATGCAAATAATTCTGTACTTTCACATTGGACGAAAACATAATTATCTTCCTCCATCTATCCCGTCTCTATTCCTCAATCTAATCCACTTTTCCTGTCGTGCCTCTAGCCTTGGCTGCTGTACGTGGAACGGTAATTTAATTTAATAATAATAATTTTATATATATATACACATGGAAAATGTTTATGTGTGGCTTTTATTGACATGGAAGAAGCCTTCGATAAAGTACGTGGAAAGCTCTTTTTTTTTACTAAATAGAATAGGATGCTCGAGGAATCTAGTTACAGCAATCTATAATCTCTACAACAAACAGAGCGTGAAAATAAAATTCAATAATAATAAAACTGAAAACGTGAGCGTAAAGACGGGTGTTAGACAAGGGTGCCTGCTTTCACCGGAACTATTTAACGTGTTCGCAGAAATGGTTAGTAGAGAAATCTTCAATGAAGTCAAGCAAGAGATTAAAATAGGTGGTAAGCGTATACACGAAATTAAGTTTGCTGATGATCAAGTGATATTAACAGGCAGCGCCAAAACGCTACACAAAATGATTAATAAACTAAATTTGGTCATGTTAAAAAATGACATGAAAATCATGGTTATGGTAATTGGTAAGGACATCCGAAATATTCACATAAAAATAGAAGATGAAGTAATCGAACAAAAAACGCACAGACAGCTTTGAAATTTTGGCGACAGATGCTGAGAATACCCTGGACAGCCAAACAAACAAATATGTCAATAAATTACAAAAAAAATTAACCAGCCAGGTCCAAATGAAAATTTTGACATTTTTTGGTCATCTTATGCGGCGGCAGAACTCTATTGAGCGATTAAAGGAAAGACGCCCGGAAAACGACCTCGGGGACGAGTATATACCAGATGAACCGATACCATAAGGAAAGCAACAGCGAAATCGTTCGTGGAATATGCGCGAGAGGCTGAAAACCGTAATAGATGGCGTACATTAGTACAGGAAGCGATAACATGAATTGTGGTCACGACATCCCTTTAGGGGATTACGACAAATGATAATGATATATATATATATACATATATATATATATATATATATATATATATATATATATATGTGTGTGTTTATATATATATACGCAGGCATAAAAATTTTAAAAAAAATCTGTAGGGAATTTAGTTAAAACGTTTTTAAGTTTCATTTTTTTCCTGCACTCCGAGATAGAAATGTTTTTTTCTAATAGAATGACACAATTTATTTCACGTTAGATCAAACTGTGCAAGAAACCAAGCGCCAATTACTTTCTCACATATCTAACTAACGAAGAAGTTTTTTATAGTGAAAATACAAATAGCCTAATCTAATAAATTTATACTGCAAGAACCTCGAAAACCTCTTTTGTGCACTTTCAATTCTATTTATTAAATCATCAGACGCAGGGTTCGAAATTAGTGTACCAAATTCCAAATGTGAAAGAACTAAAGAGGTAAATAAAATTAAATGTGTTTCAATGTGTATAAAATTCTGCCTGCTTCGAATAATTAAACCCAACGTTTTTATCGCCTTACGAAATGTGTTCATGGTATGCAATTTACAAGTTAATTTTGCATCGAATAAAATACCAAGATCTTATACACGCGTCTCTTCTTTTAATAATGATCCTCGTATACGATGCAAAGCTGTAATAGGAAGAAATTTTCGTGTAAACGAAATAAACTTACATTTAAACGTATTAACTGGTAATTTATTAACAAGATACAAAGTTACTGATATATTTAAATAATTTTGTATCATCAGCGTATAAAACTATGCTTAAGTACTGTATAACATTCGAGATAAATCATTAATATAGAACAAAAAGAGAAAAGGTCCTAAAATAGAACCCAAAAGGTATTCCTGAAATTTCAAAACTGAACATGTTGTTCTCTACTTTGTAGATAGTTTTGAAATAGTGTTACCAACCGATTGGACCCGAAGTTAATTAAGTTTCACAGCAGAACCGAATAATCAACTTTATCAGAAGCCTTTTGAAAGTCGGTGTATACCAAATGTACATGAGAGGAAGTTGAGACATAGTCTGTAAACATAATCAAATTAGTTATAAACGATCTTCCTTTCACAATACCATGTTGACAGATTGAAACATTGTGCTTTAGGGATGTATATATTTTCTTATAAAGAACAAATTCGAATATTTTAGCTGCTTATGATAGGAGAGATGTAGCTCCGTAATTCTCAATATTATCAGAGTGATTCTGTTTAGGAATAGGCGTAGTTTTGGATAACTTCCATACTTGTGGAAAAATACTGGTATTTATCACAATGTTAAAAAGGTGTGTGTAAGAGGTTTGACGAATAGATACTAACGAGATTTAAATATATACGGTGGTATATTATCTAAGCATAAAGTCCGTTTCGGCTTGAGCTTCCTTAGAACTTTACTTACATCCGACTCTGTAATATTTCCCACCGTTATATGATTAGCTTTATTTCAGCCGTCAGTAAAATCCAATTTAAAATTTGACTTCTGTGAACAAGAGTATACTGATGAAAAGTAGGCTGCAAATACCGAATCAAAAATATTTGTAATTTCTATCTTGCCTACAAATAACATACCTACTATCGAGTAATTCAAAATCATTAAAATCTGCATTACATCATAATAATTACTTAAGCTATCTGTAGTCAGTTCAATAACTCTAGTTCTAATACCTCGTACATTTTGATAAAAACGAACTAATTTTTTTTTTTGCGAATTGGATTATTACTGATTATTTATGAAATGAAGAATAGATCAGGAAATAAATTTAATAAACAAACAAATAGACCGAAATAGAATACTTGTAAACTACGAATAATAAAATATAAGAAACAAAATAACGTGATAAGCTGGAGATGGCCTGTGAGAGATATGAACAAATTAATATTATACATATACACTCGCATATATAAACATAACTTCATATATATATATATATATAATAAATAAACATAAAATACATTTGATAAACATAAGATGATATAATGTGTAACGTGAGAGTGGAAAATTTTAAATCGTCTTCTCTTCCGCAGTTTAATCGGCCAGCGTTCTTATCACAATCCTTTGATTAGACGCACTGTCAATAGTTTATTTTACCATCTATCGTCCAAACATTTCTGCATTCCCGTAATATGTTCATCCGTTTTTTCGTTAAATGTTCCCGTATTACTATATTAGTCTTATTCAATAATCGTTTATTACCGAATATTCGATATCTGTAGCTTACAGACTTTACTACAATTGGCCTCGTAGCATTATTAATTCCCAGTTTATCTACTTGTCGCTTTCCAATCCTATGCGACCTGCGCAAATAGCTTCGATGGAAACATTTTAATTTTTCTTTAGCCAGTTTCATAATGCATTCTTCCGCGTCTTTATCTCTTTCGGGAATTCCGTATAATTCCGACTGCTATATATCGTTCCAATTCTTCTAACTTCTTACTAACTTCAGTACGCATATCTGTTCCCTTTTTTATTTAATTCCATAAAGAAATTCGTCCGTGTATTCTTCACCGCCTGCATAATGTTGTTAGTAAGTTGAACTGGAAATTCCTCGTTCATTTTCGCCAACTCCTGCTCAACTGTCTCAGTTATATCTTCTAATAGGAGGTGGGAGTTTATCATCTTTCTTTTTCGAACCAGCGCTCCATTGCCTCACTACTATTACCGGATGACATACTGAATAGTATTACGTGACGATAATATTTATATAAGTGAGATAGACGTACGTTCTGAAATATAATTGTATTATAACGCGCTACACACTGATGTCACTAAACCAGATACACGCGTCTTTTTTAACAAAACATTCATTATATCATAAAGAAGATAGTAAAGGAAATAAAAACGTAGATACCACGCTGAAAATCAAAGATATAAAAGGAAACAAATCATTCGATGATATCAGGACTAACAATAGCCATGGACGAATTTGAAAAAACACCCGAAAGAACTTAGGAAAAGCTACGGGTTATGACAATATCAGCGGTGAACTAATAAAAGCTTTATATAGGTTGACCCGGAGAAGGCGGACGATTTTTTATAAATAGCGCAGTTGGTAACACTGCTACAACTCAAACTGTGTACTCTACGTTTACTGTATAACTCTGTCTGGTTTCATAGTTATCACGACATTATATAATGAGAAGGAGCGCGTATTTTGTATGGAACAATCACAGTAGTGCTTTAAAGTTTTTTCTTTTTTGTGGGGATACCTTAAAAGCCGCGTTTACGAAATACGTTCACGAGATCTGGAAGACTTGAAAACTGAACTATGCTCGAAAAAGTGTTTGAAAATTGTTTAAAGACCGAATGAATATCATTTGCAAATGGCGGTCGTAAACGATATTATGTTCTACAAATGATTGTAAGTTAATCTCTCGCTTTTTATACTTAAATAAAATTTCATTCAAAAATTTCGAGTTATTCAAAAAACATCAAAACCGTGTCCGTCTGTCACCTTATCTTATTATTATTATTATCTTAAGGCAGCTACGTGGAAACGTAAAAGTGTCGATGTGAAGACGGCTTGGAGATGTTTATCATGTAAAACTCATTCATCGTCCTCACCATTATCAGAGGAAGCGGTAAGCATAACGAATGTTATTAAATCCGAGTTGTCTCCGTTACGAAGAAAATTGGATGAGGTTCTCGAAACAATTGCGCACAATGGTGATAAATTTGACGAGCTTCTGGCTGAAGCGAGACGATGCAAAGAAGAAATGATCGCGCCTTGAAGAACGAAGTTACCAAGTTAAAAAAAGTAAATGAGGAATTAAAACAGCGGGTGGATGATTGCGAAACTCGCCGTAATAATATTGTCATCAGTAATGTACCTTATAGGCGGGATGAAAACGTGCCCGAAATCGTAAAAAACATTGGAGTTGCGGTAGGTTGCTCTATATCAGTGAATGACATTGACATCCTGTCATAGGCTCCCACGTTACCAGAATCAATTCTTCGATAGTAGTGAAATTCTGCCGTCGTTCCACAAAAAATGAATTGTTAGCAAAGCGGAAGGGTACTCGATTGTTAGTACAATCAAAATGAATCTGGATGCAAGTAACGGATAGCGGTCCGATTTATATAAATGAACACCTAACTCCGCTGAATTCCTACAAGCGGGCTAGGGAACTTACGTTATAAATTCGTATGGATTAAACAATGTAAAGCGCTTGTTCGTAAATCGGAAGAAAGTCCAGTTATACCGTGCGATTGCGTTGAAGGAATCAGCTTCAAGGAGTTAGTCTCGTAACTGTTTTCGATACTGTTCAAGTTTATTTTTCCGGTTAGTTATCAGTTTTCGTTTTTAAATAGTTATAAATTTTGTTTTGCACGGTTTGATAATCAACTGTTACGGATGGGAATATGTAGTAATGGTGATCATAATTCGAATGTATACTTTTGGCCGTTTATTTTCTAAAATGAACTTTAAAAAATTAAAAGTACTAACCTTAAACGTGAGAAGCTCTTGCGTAGGTATTACGACGATTTTCTAATATTTTTACAGGAACGATCTATCACGTATGATATTATTCTTTTAACGGAGATATGGATCTATGAATACGAAATTAGTCGGTATTGTCTCCGAGAGGTTTCAATATTCAAGCGCAATGTAAGAATAATGAACGATCGGGTGGTGTCCTTATTTGTGTAAAAAAAAAAAAAAAATATTCAATATTCTAGTAAGAAATTTTCAATGATTTCAGGAAATGCTGTGCGAGTACAAATAAAACTACAAAATTTATATTACTTTTTGGAGGATTTACCGCTTCTGTGGAGAAATATTTATTCAGATTTTCTGGTAGATCTGGAGGAATTGATAAAGTACTCAGATTAGTTTTTACAGGTGATATAGATATTTTGAATCAGTGCGAAGGAAGTAAATATCTTGATTTTATGGATTCGTTTGGATTTTCATCTATTGTAAATCAGGCTACACTTATTATCGAAGTTCAGAAGGTTATAAATCGTGTTTAGATCGTTTGTTTGTCCGCGGGTTACGCGGCAGTGCAATATAGACATCGAGTGGTGTGAAATTATTGAAGTGGATTTCTCTGATCACAATGCATTATCGAGTTATCATTTGACGATGAATTACATTATTTTTTTGATAAATAACTTTTTAAAAATTTATTCAATTCACCTTATATATCGTACCTTTATACTAGTCCAGCTAATATAAATGAGAAATTTGAATGATTCATTTCAAAATTAACTGAAATTTTAAATCAATGTAGAGTTCCTAAAACACGGCGAAAACTTTACCGTAAACGATCAAATCGGATAACAAACGAAGTAATTCGACTTACTCGGGCAAATTACGATATTTATAAACTTCACAAAAAAAAAAAAAAAAAAAAAAAAAAAAAGGCATTGGAGTATAAAAATGCTTCTAAAGCCGTTCGAAAAGCAGCCAGGAAAGCGAAATCCGAGTATTACATAAATGTATTAAATAAATGTGAAACAAAGCAAAAGCAATAGCGGTCCACATTTAATAAGGTAGCTGGGAAACGGAACGAGAAAATTAAAGAATTAGACGGAAGATACCAATGGAGATGGGAATGAGCAGCGTGTTATGCCTTTAACGATTTTTTTCAACATAATCTATCCCGTTTATTATGTGCCCGAGAAAATTTTACACAATATAATATCGGCGGTGGTTGTAATCAAAAATCATTTGTATTTCTGCATGTTTCATTATGTCTTTGCGTAATAAATCCTCGTTCGGTTTTGACAAAATGTCGATTCTATAAAAGAAAATATTCGCAATTTTTTACCGAATCGATAAAAGTTGGCATCTTCTCTCAAATATTAACTATTATACAAAACAGGCGATAAAACAGATATTTCAAATTAGAGATCAATTATTTCGACTTTCACTAAGATATTTGAAAAGTGTGTAAAGAAGATTGAAGTTTCTTTTTCAGTGTTAATGAGTTTTTACAAGGCAAAGGAACCGATGCTATTCTTTCTAATCATATATCGTGTATTACGCAACATTTAGAAGACGGTCGTAGCTTGCTGTATATTCTGATTTGCGTAAAGCATTCGATACTTTAGATCATCGTATTTTGTTTAAAAAACCGTATGCTTGCTGATTTATACGCTGGTTCCAGTCTTATCTCCAAGGTAGACCGAATGTGACTAAAATAGGGGACGTACTTAGTCGTGCCGTAGTCACAAATTCGGGTGTGCCACAGGGTAGATATATTATGATCTTTGCGATTTGGATATTTCCGGCAGAATTTTTAGTTATGCCGATGACACAGCAATAGTCTCATAGATTGCCGTTTTCCTGATATTTTACAAAATTTAACGCGAGTGAGGTATCAAAATGGTATCGATTAATTCTAAATCCCGAGAAAACCAAATATTTAATATATACTAACTAACTGATTTGAAAACATGAAAATATGTCTAAGTAATAGTTATGCGATACATAGCGTATGAAATTAAATATTTCGGGATTACACGCGTTTGATTGCATATTAACACGGGATAAACACAGTTGATTTATATAATGCTAGGAGGATACGGAAGTTGAATTATTTATTTGATTATTTAAAAACATATTTCTAAACTATTTACATCGTTTGTATATAGCTTTATACCAACCTGTTCTTACCTACGGTATTTTATACATCGGGGAGTACAAAATCCATTGTGTTCACTGCAAAAAAAAACAGTTGTTAGGAGTATTTCTAGTAATATTTCGAGTGCATCCATTTTAAATGTGCGGCAATTATACGAATTGAACATTCTGCGATTAAAGATTACTTCAATGTAGCGAATGTAAGAGGGAAAACAAGAGCTGCTCGCACAGATAAAGCGAAAGTACCGCGCTTTAATAAGTCCCATTTATGCAGGCCATTTATGCCGGGGCTGTTGTGGCTTATAATTCCGGAGTCTGTAAGACTTGGGTTTAAACGTCGACGTCGTAAAACGCTGGGCTTCTTACGTTTTGAATAAGAGTCTTAACTTTTCTTTATAATTTGGAAGGTGGTTGTGTATTAAATGGATGTGCGTGTGTGGGTGATTTTTTTTATTGTTTTAGAAATGTAAATTCGTTTTTTTTTCTTTTTATAATCTGAGCTCTAAATTGTTTATTTTTAATTGTTACTTCTAACTTTTAATGCTAATCTTTGTATTTTTACTCAGTTCGCGTTACTCGTTACAGTTTGTATATTACAATAAGATGTTAGTTAAGTTACTACGTGGCAGTTGCGTGTGCATATGATTACACATTTTAAAATGTCCGGTACTGGCGCATTTATTAACCGGGATTTCTTCGTTTTATTTATCTATTATCTTTAGCTCTGTTTCTTATTACAATTTTAATGTTGTATCATATTTTTCCGATATTATTATTATTATTATTATTATATGTTTTATAATTAAATTGTTAATATTGTAAATCTTGTAAACACTTATGAAATAAATTTGATTCGATTTGAAATATAGGTGATAAATTATTTTTATCGATACGTAATTAGAGTTGTACTAGTTTCGGCATTTAATTAGCGTTAGTTCGTTTTAACACTTTTAATTATTGGACACCGATTTAGGTGTGTTCCTCTTTTATTAATTCCGTTTTATTTCCGTTTACTTTAGGAGAAAGGACATCGTATAAAACGAACTGATATGAAGAATAATTCGTTTCGTCTATAGAGTTCGTTGCGGTACGTGGTATAATTATCGTTATTAACGTAGAAATTATCGTAGAACGCGTACGATAATAACAGCGGAAAATCATCTACGTTCAATTGCATCGTGTCAGGTAACAGACACACTCACCACAGGATACGTTCTATATTATTTACTCGAGGCCAACAACTGGTTTCATAAATCCAATGTTAGATCATCGTCCAAACAACAAACGTGAAGGTGGCCTCGATCATTTAGCAGACGAACTCGACAAGCTACGAAGCTACTCGTTATAATTCTTTACACGCCATTCGACGCAAAAAAATATACATAATAATAATAATAATAATAAAAATTATAATAATGATAATATAAAGCGTAAGTCCTGTAACATTGCGAGGACACATCGATCTTATAGTTAAGCGGTCGAACTGATGAGAAAACAAAAGTAGGAAATTTTTCACCGTCGACCACACAGAAAGGTGAAGAAGTCGCCTGTAATTGTTACTTGATTTCAAATTTGTAGCACGAAGCCGCCTTCAACTGTGTCATTTACCGGACAGTCATACGTCATCCGTATCATCGATATGTCATCCGTTAAATATCGCCATTAATAACGTCCGCCTGTGTGTTCTTACATTACATTAAGGCGCGCCACACGCTACAAGAAATTATTGACAAACCCCGATCATTCCTTAATTAAGACGAGCAACAACGACAGTGATTTATACTAAAGAGTGTAATTTTGATCATAGGACACACACCGCCAAAAAAAAAAAAAACAGCAAAAGAACATCCAAATATTCCAGTGACGGAATTGCGATTAACTGATTACGATATTAGCTGGTAAATTAGTAAATTAGTTATATGAAAGTTTCACCGCATCCTAATAGCCGTAATAATAAAAAACTAGAATTTCGATAATACTTTTAAAACATGAAACAAATTAAAATAAACAACTCTTCGCTCGCTTCGCGCCAGCAGCAAGTCGAGTACTCGGGCTTATTGCTAGAGATAGGCGTTTAACGCGGTAAAATCGAAAAGAACTAGATCTAAAGTTTTACAAGCTAAATTTAGGGTGGCATTCAAAGCGGTCTTTGCAAAACAAACTTCTATTATACAACGCGTATCTGAAACCATTATAGAAATATGGCGTCCGCTTGTGGGGGTGCGCCATACATACCAATATCGCTATTATCCGACGATATCAAAATAAGCTTCTACGCCAGTTAACAAAGGCGCCCTGATTTGTATCAAACGCAGCTACATCACGACCTAAGACTTCAAACACTAGCAGAAGTAATCAGAACAGAGGGCACTGCTAATGAATTTAAACTGCAACACCCTACCAATGAGATAGCAGCAGTATTGGTCATAATGGATATAAGCATTCGGCGATTAAGAAGAACAAAGAAAAAACCCTCCGAGTAGACATAACAGCAGACAGCTGTTCAGTCGGACTGGTGCTGACCGGTGAAATTCTCGTGACAGATTTCCAAAATAGCATTTGCTAGATAGCCTAAGAAATTATGAAACATGCATATCAGGTCCGCAATACGACGTAATTTACATATTTTTTATATATATATATATATATATATATATATATATATATATATATATATATTTATATATCTATATCTATATATATATATATATATATATTACGACGATCGTCGTATGTTCACACTATAATAAATCTAAATTTATTATATTGAAAGTGGAAAACTAATATTTAATTTAATTAATATAATAAAACAAAATATATATATAATTATTTATTTAATTTAAAGTAAAATATATTAAAATTATTATAATATAACCAAACAGGATTTGTAGTAGATAAACTATTATTATATGATAGTTAAAATTAATTTTAGTCAATGGAAAAAAAAACAATAAATTAATTTGACCAAATAATTTTAGTTAATACAGCCAGTAAAAATAAATTACAGCCAGTAAATAATGAAGAAAATCCAGTAATTTTTGTTTAACAAAACGGTATAAAAAGGGATGGTTGTTCATTTTCAAGATAGTTCTAGATTTTCCGTCAAATAGTTCGGTTGTTAGTTTCTTAATGAAGACGGTTAGAATAAAATGAGAATGGATGGATGAAAAATAATTACAAACCCGGTCAGGTTAGTTTTTTATTAAATTATTATTTTTTTATAATTAATTCATTAATAAATATATAATAGTTTATTTTAATATAAAATAAAATATTTCTTTATAAATACTATTTATTTTTTTTTAATAATAATAATAGTATATACGAGGTTTCTTGTAATATATGTAATGAGAGATGTCTGTAAAAGAATTTACATCATCCTCCTACATCTGGACAAAATACATGAATTCGCTGTATTCGTCATAATAATACCTAAACTTTAAAAAGTCGAAATCGTCATCATAAACGCCGGATGATGAAGATATGCACGTTACCGATACGAATGATACGAATGATAAATTTTTTTTTTTTTTTTTTTTTTTTTTTTTTTTGCATACAATCTATCCTAGCTGGATAATAAGTAGCACTGTTATTGGATATATCGAATATTAACAGAACGCCGCCCAACGACAGCCATTCTTCATTTGATGAACATGGGTTAAGACCGGTTAAACAACTCCACTTGCGTGAGTCTTTTCAGCCGTTGAAATTTAACGCTGTTATCCTTAAGATCGGCTGCCAGCGGATTCCCGTGATACTGCAATCGCTGGATATATCTTTCACTATGAATGTTGATAGTTTCCTTTACAGTTGGCATGTGGAGATCCTTGTGAAGGTCGTCATTGCGAATATACCACGGCGCACGCACAATGTTACGCAGGACTTTTGCCTGGAATCGCTGGAGTATTTTTATTCGTGAATCGCTGGCTGTTCCCCATATTTCGATTCCGTAGGTCCATATTGGCTTCAGAATAATTTTATATAATAGAACTTTATTCTCTACGGACAGCGATGAATATCTATTTATCAACCAGCTCATGCTTCGTAGTTTTAGATCCAGTTGTTTCCGTTTGGTGTCAATATGATCTTTCCAGGTCAAACGTTGATCTAGATGTAGCCCTAAATATTTTATTTTGTTTACTGTTGGGACCGTTTTTCCATTTAACTGGATCGCCACGTTTGCAAATTTTTTGTTTAACGTAAATAGGAGGTAATTCGACTTCGACTCATTAACTGCAATTTTCCATAGTCTAAGCCACTTCTCCAGTTGCAGAAGATGATTCTGGAGTTGTGTGGTAGCAACTGTTAAATTACTATCAGTAGCTAATATCGCCGTATCGTCCGCGAACATGGCTGTAGTAGTGTATCTGTTTTCTGGAAAATCAGATGTATATATCTGGTATAACAACGGACCGAGTACACTGCCCTGAGGAACTCCCGAGCGTATAGGATATATTTGTGATCGGGCACCGTTTATATTTACTTGATAATATCTGTCTGTTAAATATGATTGTAATAGCGTATAGTATTGGTGTGGCAAGTTCAGTTTCAGCTTGTATAGTAGGCCAGTATGCCACACTTTGTCGAAGGCTTTCTCGATGTCGAGAAACACCGCAGGGCAAAATTTTTTGTTTTCAAAAGTACTGTTGATTAAGTTGACTATTCGATGAGTCTGTTCTACTGTGCTGTGTTTGTTTCTGAAACCAAACTGCCAATTTGGTATTATGTTTTTATCATCGAGAATAGATTGTAGTCTTTTTAAAATTAGTTTTTCGAGCAATTTTGACATAGTCGGTAGTAGGCTGATAGGTCTGTATGATGTGACTAGTTCTTGTGGTTTCCCTGGCTTCTGCAGCATAATTATAGATGCGAATTTCCACTGGATAGGGTAGTAACCTGTACGGAGAATCGCGTTAAAAATATACGTTAGGAATACTATTGCTTTCCGTGGCAAGTTTTTAAGCATTACTGCGGTTATTAAATCATAACCGGGTGATTTTTTTGGGTGAAGCTGTTTTCGTATACACGTCTTCACTTCCATTGGTGATATAGAATTGATAGGTGGGCACATCTGAAATGGTGTTTTCAAATAGTTACAGATATTTTCCTCTTCGGGCGTTAATGTACTATTATTATCGTGATGAAAAATTTTACAGAGATATTTACCGAATTCCTCTGCCTTTTCTTGATCTGTTCTTGCCCATTGGCTGTTTTCCATTCTAATTGGTGGACGCTGAGATACATGATTTATCTTTATATTGTTAATGGCCCTCCATAAGGAATAATCTGTATCTGCCGTTGGTGTAAGATTGGTTAAATGATTGGATTAACCAAGGTCGACGTAAAGGCAAGAGTAATCCGCGTATACGTAAATCGTCTTTATGAGATAATATAAGCGATCGTCTAATTCCTATACACAATCGTTTTCAACCGTTGAAAGTAGACGAAACGCAGGTATATTCGTCTTTGTTTAATGTAATTATGGTCGGTAATCAAAATAAATATTATAACGAAACGATAACTTATTTTAAATCATTTTTAAAATCGACATTTAATATTCGTGTTCGTGGAAATAAATACTTTATTTACACAAATGCAACGGAAGACTATGATAAACTTATTACAACTTTAAAACAAAGTGGCGTTTCTTTTACGGGAATTATTAAAATACAAATACACACTTCCTCTAAATGTAGAATCAATAGTAAGTGACCTAAACAATGCAGAAATCATATATAAGTTCATAGCCCAGAATAGTATAGAAATATAATAACCCAACTTTAATAGTTTAAAACAAGAAAATCATCCTATAATTGGCCAAAGCGACCTATGGTACAGGCCAAAAAAAATAATAAAAAAAAAATATATATATATATATATATATATACGCATTTAACGTCTGTCGGTACACAGGATATTACTCACGCACTTAAAGAAGTAGCGACAGTTATATCGATTTCCTTATTTAAAAATAAATCTGTACACTCCCAACCGGTGTACTTAGTGAAATTTCCGCACAGCACCGATGTTAGAAACGTACTAGGTCATAATATCATGTTCTACTGTGTCATAATGTGGGAAAAATACCAACCTAGGAACGGAGCGTCACAGCGCTATCGTTGTCAGCTTTACGGCCATGTTTCGTCGAACTGTAACATGCCGACCAGATGCGTGAAGTGTGGACGACATCATGAAAGTCATGAATATAATTCTATACGAATTAAATGTGCCAATTGTAACCTGACACATGTAACTAGTTCAAGTGATTGTGAGATCCGTAAAAAAAATCGTCACTCGCATGCAGACCCCGAGAAACGTTTCGTTTAATAATATTAAGCCTATTTTTTCGTCCGATGTTCGCGCTGTTAATAATAATATTAATAGGATTAATAATAATGGTAATAATCATAATCAAATCAAATCAAATTTATTTTAATTTCAATACAATATACCAGTACATTTCAAAATAGAAGAAATATAAAATAAAAATTAATTACAAATCGAATACGAATAAACAAATAAAATAAAGTAAAAAACGCATAAATAAATAATTAAGAAATTAATTAAAGTACTACTATTAATAAATAGTAATGGCATAACACTAAAATGAATCATAATATTAATAGTAATGGTAATAACGGAGGCACTAGGAGCAGTAATAACAATGGTAATAACCTAGTTAATAACGAGTTCAGTAATTCGTATAAGTTAGAGAATATAATTTTAGTAAATATTTTTAAGAGATATTAATATTAAATTATCGGCATCACGTAATTCTCATCCTCTTACAAAAATTATGATTATTCTCGAAAGCGTTACAACTCAACGTAATTTAACATAGTCTATGGCCTGTTATCGATTCCATGATAAACTTTCTTTAATAGGGTGAAATGCAAATTCCCTCCGCTCTAAAATTAACGAATTTACGTATTTTCCAAGTTCAAATAACGTTGATATAGCTGCTCTATGTGAAACTAAAACTACAAAATGAAAATTAAATTCCCAGGGTATCGTGTTTATCGATGTGATAAAAGTAGACGTAGTGGAGGTGTTGCATTAGTTGTACGGGATTCAATTAAGCCTAATGTGCTACCAGCATTATCAACTAAATGTGTAGATATTAATCTAAGTGAAATTTTTTACAGTCCACCTGCAATTGACAAAGCCATTGACAATCTTACTCGATTAATCGTACTAACCTTTTTATCCCGAAAATTTCAGTTCCTTCTTCAACTTTAAAAACTAATCACACGCCATATTATATTAGAAGAATTATTTCTCTTAATAAAAATTATTGATAAAAGAATGGGTACCTAAATACAAATTTACACATCGATACGGGAAAATTAAGTAGATATATTCTTTTTTACTGAAATTTTCGATATTCTTATTAAATAATTGGAAAAATAAAAAATTAAATAATTTATTATCTAAGCTAACTACCAAAAATAATACTCTCTGGAAAACGAGCAAATTTTTAACTAAACAACCACAATTATACTTCCCCCTCGTTAAAGGATCACTCAACTAGTCAGCTGGTTTATAAATTAAATGATAAACTAGAATTGCTTGCTAACAATTTTTCAAAAACATCAGTAAACAAAACGACAAGTTAGCGTCAAGAACGCATCATTATAAAGTAAGGAAATTAAAAACAGATTCCTAAGCTAGCTCCACGGAGGTAAATAAGCTATACAAAGCTGGGGAGAAATATTGCATGAAAATAAACGTTATGAAAACAAACGCCATCAAATTCACGAAAACGATCGACAACATAGATCTCCAGTTAAAAATCGGAAAAGAAATAGTTGAAACTGTGCAAGAATTTTAATATATATAGGCGTATTACTAACAAGTGACGGTCCAGGTATAAAAGAAATTAGAATATCGGAATAGCCAAAGAAGCGTTCAGAAATATAGAAACCGCGCCGAAAAACAGGAAACTAAAAAAAGGATATAAAGATGAAAGTCAACCATCTGTTATGTTATGTCATGTCCGTCCTGAAATACGTTGCTGAAACGTAGACACTAAACCGCAGTAAAAAGATAAAACGCGTTTGAAATGCGGACGCTTAGAAGAATATGACAGATACTGCGGACGACAAAAGTAACGAATTCAAAGGTATTATAACGGGGAGCTGTATGGAAAACATGAACGTCGTCCAAGACATCGAGTAAAGAAAGCTGAAAGTATACCTTGCGCATAAAATAAGAGAAGAAGGAGTAAAAATACTGAGAAAGAAAATGCGAGGTAGGAAAATACTCGAAATGATTAAGCTTTAAAAACAAGAAGAAATAATAAAATCAGCCAGGGAAAGCGGGAGGTATAATGTCATCTTCTGACAAGAAGAATCTACTAAATGGAAAGCTGACCCGACGAACTTCGTATCGCCGCGGAATCAATAAATTTATTACCTTATTTGCTGAATTAAATAAAAAAATACCGATGGAGAATTAGGAATTACACAAAAAACTTAAAAAACAAATTTGTAAAGAACCTTAAATGATATGCCTGTACTTTTTAATTTTTGTAGATTTATTGAACTTAATTAAAAATTATATTTAATTCAGATTTAAACTCGCGAGTTAATTTTAGTAACATTTACGTTATAACATAAATGCCAGATCTCCACGTCTATTTTCTTTTAATGCCAACCCGAACCCCCCCCATCTATCATAGGGGCCGTAAAAACAGCCTAAAACCATTTAACCTCAAATTTCTGCATGAGTATTTGCTATAAAAATATGCTAATACCACGTCATTAGACGCGTATTTCAATGCGGCGTAATTTTCGTTTAAACAATTTTATCCGATTTAGAATTTTTCGCGAATTATTGCGAAAAAATCGAAATTTGAAAAAAATCGAAACATCACACACCAACACACACACCTTTGAAATTTTCGGATTCACTTTGAAATTTTTTTTCTCAGTTTTTTCGCTTTATTAGTTAGATCTTATACAGAAATGACTATTACCAGAGTCGGATTCGTTTAAAAAGATGGCAAGTCGCCGATTTAAAAAAATTCGTAGCTCGAGACCTATCGATCGTAATCAAAAAAAAACGTTTTGTGTTTCGAATTCGTCATTTTAATATCTATCAAATCGATTCTATAGAAATTTTTCACAAATCGAAATTCAAAAGAGTCCCCCACCGTCAAATTTTTGTTCTTTTTAATATATATAGATAATAGGAATCAATCAACTAAGATATGTACAGTATTCGTTCAGTAGTGAATAAGAATAACAAATGAAATGTATTAATTATACAAAAGTAAAATTGGTCGATATATCAATGAGAAACGTGGCGCGTCTGAATTACCTCAGATAACAATTCAGGACGATGTCATTACGGAACCGTAAATACTATCTAATTAACACGGGCCTCAATCGAATTCATTGTATTAAACTGGTCATTGAAATATAAACGCTCAACGATTCTTAAAAAGAATAAGTGCAACAGCTTACAGCAATTATAAGAAAGAATAAAAATAAACTCTATTCAATTTACCAGTTATTTAATGAAGGTCGTGTATGTATCGATTGACAATAGTTTATTATAACAGACTATTGCGTTTAAAATTGTGAAACTGATATATATATATATATATATATCCAATAACAAAAAATGATAAATATTTTTATACACGCTGGTATATAGCGAAATGTCGAAAATTAATGTTCATAAAGTTGTTCCTGTTGCTGTTTCTCCTACACAGCCCCAGCCATCTTCGTCTCAAAATAATCGGTATCTAAAAATTGCGGAACGAAATGGACATTGCGAGTGAAATGGTGTTTTTCTTTTTACGTATATATTGCTAGAACGGAATCTTGAAATGGATTTTTTTTTTCATTTTTGAATTTCCTGAAATACACTTTATGTAACACTGCTCCTCGACTCTACGAACAATTAGTACATTCAGTATAACTATACTTTTTCCGTAGACTATTTACGTATCGATAGAATTTAAATTCAATAACGTAAATCTATGCGCGTAAAAATAAAAAATTAATACGTGCTCGTTACTGAATGTAAGCATTCGCTAAGTATCTTGTCCGGCTCGAACCCGATTAATTCCGGTCCATTTCACGATATCGTGGCTCCATCCTGTCACGGGTCTTGCTCGTGTACGACGATCGTCAATCGGCCATCATGCAGGTTTGATCCACCTATCATCGTCTTGTCTTGCGATATGTCATATTCAACTCGATTTTAGCCGGGGGGGGGCCAATTCGACCGCAACCAGTAATTTTGTTTGTTGTCTTATCCACGAAATCGTCTTGCGGTCCTCGGATCTGATATTAAGATTCTTTCGCATGCCATTCGACTTTTCCTAACTCTTCTTATGTTGAAAATGTTATACACGTGTACCGTATGGTCTTATGCAAGTAGTTCTAATTTAGGTAAATTACAAAGACTTCAAAATAAGTGCTGTAGAATAATACTTAAAGCCCCTCTGTACAATAGAATTGATAGTATGCATGACACATTGAAATTATCTTATGTCGAGGATATTATAATCCAACACACAAAGAGATTTGTTGAAAAACTCAATCAAGATCCCATTATTAATAATATCGGCGATTATAATCGTACTAGTTTGCAATTAAAATATAAACGGTACAAACATAAGAGGATAGAGCCTTACTATAGTACCAGCGTTTTTTATTCTATTTTTATTTTATTTCTTATTTTTATTATTACTTTATTTAGTTTTTAGCATTCTAATAATAAGTATCATTATTCTTATTTAAGAGGCCGATATAATGTGTATTCCGGTTTTGGTGGTGGTTTTTCCTGAAATTATATTTTGTTTTGTTTGATTAAAAAAAAATTGTATAATTATCTATTTTGTTATTTGCACGTGGTATGAGATGTAATTTTTCGATACACGTAGTATACTAAGTTTGTTGTTCATGTAAATTTAAATATTGTAAATACACGTTTACTTACTTACCTAACCTAACCTAACTGTTCCATTTTACTAAAACTCCGCGTTTAAGCTCCGCACGTCAGGAATTACGCACTGATTTTCTGGACAATTCGGTAACGTCGCTGTATTTTCGAAAATTTTATTCGACTTTCCAAATACCAACCAGGCGCGAGATATTTTCCTTTTCATCATCTCTAAATGCATATTATGTTACTTTTCCATTGTAACTTCTTATCCTAAGCACAGTTATCCGCATACCCGTTTGAACGTCGCGTTATTTGCAGTTCTCATAGAGGTCTCTCACTGTATTCGTCATCATCATTTTTTTATTATTATTATTATTGCAGATTTATCTTCAATCCGATCTTTTGGGAATTTGTGTGGCTTAGTATGATATTTCTTCCGTACTTTTGTCTATTACGACTAGATCATCGACAAAACTAAGTAATTTACATTTTCTCCATTTTATATGATGCGACTCAGGCTACTTTCGCGGATGATGTTGCTATTTTGGCTAGTCATGAAGACCCTCGCGAAGCGTCAAGATACGTACGGAGACTCTTACTATTAACTGAACAATGGGCCCGAAAGTGAAAAGTCGAAATAAATAACCTTAAATCATCGCATGTCGCTTTCACAACTAGACGACAGAATTGCCCGTCAGTTATATATCGCGGTCGAATGATATCAACAGCGCCAGAAGTTAAATATTTAGGATTAACATTCGATCGAAGATTAACGTGGAAACCGCACGTCATAAATACGCGGAAAAAGCTGATATTGCGCCAGTTGTATCCGTTAATAGGGCGCAAATCGCAACTTCGTCTTGCAAACAAAGTCCTCTTATACAACACAGTAATTGCTCCTATCTGGAAATATGGTCTCGAGGTGTACGGTTCGACGTCCAAAACAAACCTAAATAAGATACAATCGTTTCAGTCGAAGGCTTTAATGACAAATGCACCATTTTATGTTCGTAACGATATCATTCATCATGACCTCGGAATATCAACCGTTGCAACAAATTACAGACGGCGATACAGGAAAATGCCACTCAGTGAAAATCCAAATCCGCTAATATCACGAATGTCGACAACACATCTTCCAGATAACCCGGTCAGACGTCTTAAAAAAGGTGTCAATGTCGGGATGCACTTACGTCATCATAAATTTTTTTTTTTTTTACATAGTACCTAGTATAAAGAGTAAATACTAATTAACTACTTAATTTATTTAACCTAATAGGATAGGAAGAAAAAAGAAAATGAGTAAAATAATCTTTTCCCATTGGATTAGATCATCATTTTGGTCGGTACTGCTGCACCTCTGTGTATCTCCAATACGAGTAACATCAGTGGCAGAGTTCGAACGGTTTCTTCCGTTTGAGTCTGCGAAGCAGGTTCTCCGTTTCCAAGAGCTGGATAACCTCAGGATTTGGATGTCTGGATAACCTTTTTTAATGATTTACCGCTATTTTCTTGATTTCCTCATTGACAGGCGTTATACTAAGATCTCTATGAAGATCCGTATTTCGGATGTACCAGGGTGCATTGACAATACATCGCAGCACTTTATTCTGAAATTTTTGTATAATATTTATATTTGTCGATTTAGTGCAACCCCATAATTGTAAGCCATAGGTCCACACCGGTTTCAACATCTGATTGTACAACAACAGTTTATTTTGAATACTGAGTTTAGATGTTCTACCAATTAGCCAATACATTTTGCTGTATTTTAATTCAAGTTCTTTCCTATTTTTTTTTTTGACATGCTCTTTCCATCTTAGTTTGGCATCTAGTGTTATGCCTAGGTATTTCGCAGTATTACTGTGTTGTATTTTACCATCGATTACTACCGAAATATATGGCTCTTTTTTATTGGTGAAATTTATGTGTGTTGATTTTGTTTCATTTAATTTTATCTGCCACCGTTTAGACCATTCAAATATATTGTCAATGGATTTTTGCAGTGTTTTAGTTGCTTCATCAACATTGCTGCCTACGCACATAACCGATGTGTCATCAGCGAAGGTTGCCGTTATAGCATCAGCGGAGCATGGGGTGTCACTCGTGTAGATTAGGTACAGAACTGGGCCAAGTACACTCCCTTGTGGTACACCAGCTTTTATTTCTCTAATGCTCGAATAGCTGTCTTCACATTTAACTCTGAAAAATCGATCCGAAAGATAGGATTTTAGTATTTCTCTATAGTTTAGTGGTAGTAATTTGTCCAGTTTGTTGAACAGCCCATCGTACCAGACTTTATCAAAGGCTTGCGCCACGTCTAAAAAAACAGCCGAGCAAACTTTTTTCTCTTCAAGTGCTTTTTCAATAATGTGAGTAATTCTATGGACTTGATCCGCGGCAGAGTGTTTGTTGCGAAATCCAAACTGGTGTTTCGGTACGAGTTTGGCCCTCTCGATAATTGGGCTTATCCTTTTTAGTAACAGCTTTTCAAATAGTTTTGCGATGGTTGGTAATAATGATATTGGTCGATATGATTTTACGTCATTTATGTCTTTTCCTGGTTTTGGTATCAATATTATCCAAATTCTAGGGATGTATTTCAGTCTGATCACGGAATTAAATAAGTGCGTCAGCTTTATTATCGCTTTTTTGGGTAGTTGTTTTAGTAACTCTCCTTTGATTAAGTCAAAGCCAGGTGTCTTATTGGGGCTTACATTATTTTTAATTTCTATTTGTATTTCTTTTGGTGTGATAGGCCTGATGACTTGATTTTCACACTTGGTGCCAATTCCACATCGTTTTTCAAATGGTTTGAAAGTTTGTTCTAGAAATTCCCCAAACATATCAGCTTTTCTTGATTGGTTTCGGCCCATTTACCATTCATTTTGATTGGCGGCATTTGCATGGTAGAATTTTTCAGTCTTTTGGATGTTTTCCATAATGAATAATCAGTGGACTCATCAGCTGTCAGGTTTTCTAGAAACGAATTTAACATGGTCTGCTTCAATTTTCTAATTTCATTCCGTATTTACCCGGTAATTTTGTTTAAATTAATTTTGTCTATTGGGTTTCTCATTTTTTGCCAATTTTTTCTCAACTTGCGTTTTTCAGCGATTAGATATCCGATTTCTTTTGGATAATTGTTGCCTTTTATTATTTCAGTAACCATTGGTGTAGATTCCCAAGCTGCTCGCTGAATTTGTTGCACAAAAGTTTCAGCTTCATTCTCTAGTTCATCCGTATAATTGATCCTTGCTGATAATTCTACATATATTTCCCGTTTTTCTTTAAATAAGCTCCAATCTGTTCGTTTGTTGGTAAGCGCTTTCTTTTTGATGATATATTTACTTAGTGTCATGATCATTGCGGAATGATCTGACATATAAAATGGAGGAAGATTAAATATAAATCGCTATATCAAAACAACATTATCCATTATGTTGTTTATTTGATATTATTCTCTTTCTTTTTTCTCGCAGTTGTGTTTATAATGTTCATATGGATTGGTACACCAAAAAAAAATTTGAATACCCGCTGATCGTTAGTTTAAAGACACCTTCCTATATATATATATATATATATATATATATATATATATATATATATATATATATATATATATATAAATGAGTGTGTATGTGTGTATTGTGTTCTTACACACGTAATATTCATATAGGTAAATATAATAATTCTTTAACAATTTATCTATACTGCTACGAGAACAGCAACTGACATTTCACCAAGTATCCGTTTTGTTCACAAAATACCTAAACACGTTCTTCCTTACAAAGGAATGCGGGAAACGCGGTCATCCGGGCGTATTACATAAATAAAGCACATCACGGAAGATTGCACACGCTCATAAGCGCGTAAATGAAACTACATTATCTTTTGTTTGGAATATTTAATAACAGGAATAGACAAAAAACACCTTCCGACAAATTAAACACTATCCATATATTATATATATACATATATATATATGTGTGTGTGTGTGTGTGTATGAGTAAGTGTAATTTGGGATTTACATATGCGTATTATTTATATCCATTTTATGTGTATTCTTCTAAAAAATTTATACACATCTATATAGATCGAAGAGATTAAAGCAGTTGCGACCAAGACACACTAGATTAAATTCCGGGAGATGATTTTTCAAAGGCAATAGGAAGATTGGAAGAATGTGCCAACGTGTGTACACGATTTAATCGAGACTACTTTGAATAAAAAGTTTTGTTTCCTTTTATGTATATATATATATATATATATATATATATATATATATATATATATATATATATATGAATTTTAAATAATTCCAGATATAAACCGGAAATTTGATCTAATGAAATAATTTCATTAAGTTTATTCGTGTATAGTATATTTCATACAATGATCGTGCACTATTTCGTTAATTTCGCTGTTACAATTTAAATTCTGCGATAATTTTCAATTAGTTTATTTATTTAATCATTTATTTACATACGATTTTGCTGACGGCTAACGCGGATTAACGTGCGAATAGTGAGAAGTAAATAATTGAATACAACTATACAACTGAATTAAACCACCAAAAAAAATATTTGAAAAAGTAAATAATTTTAAATTAAAGCAATGTAAAAAAAACACTTATACTACTGCATATACCCATATTCATTCGCAATAAACATTCGAATGTACACACATAAGCAAAAAATAAAAAAATCAAAAAAAATCGGTCCATACAGACGAACACGTACGAACAGTAGCTACATCGGAAATTTCTTACATAAAAAATGAAATTTTGAAAACGTATTTGAGAGAACACGTATGGAAAAACATTACGATAATTCAAAAATTTCGATAACCCCGAACGAGCTACCCACGAACCGATGCATTTTTCGCGGTAATAACGATAAAGTTAAAATTTCACTAAAATCGTATAAATATCCGCTTTGAAGAAAATGTATTTTCAAAAACGGACGTGTTCTCCTATAGCTGTACTAGGTAACTAATTCGCGAAATCGAATATTTCATCGCTACAAATTATATAAAAATTTTAACTTGCAAATTTTCTATTAATAATATAAGAAATTTTCGAATGTAATTTTATTTTAAAATAGGAAAACGCGAGATTAGCTTACAACCTCATTTGCGTAACACAATATCGTTCAACTCTCGAGCTATTCGCAACGCGATAAGTTCATTCGGTCTGTATTTTTGAACACTTTTTCGAGAATAAGTTGTTGAATTTATGAAATTTCATCAGAAATCCGAATTTTCACGTCTTCCAGATCAGGTGTATTCTTAAACGCGGCTCTTAAGTTATCCTCACCAGAAAAAAACAAAAAAAAACAGCTCGATTCACGCCGAAAATAACGTTCCACGCAAAATCTTTCTCGTTTTTGTAGGATGTCGTGATAACTGCGAAACTAGATAAAAACGAATCTCTTGTGTGCGCACTAAACGTGGTGCACACGGTTTGGCAGTCTCGCCAACTGCGATATTCGAAAAACAAAACCGTAAACCCCGTCAGTCTTCTCTAGGTCACCCTGTATACAACGGTACCTTAAACGGGATAACGTCACGTAAGAAATCGTAGTCCGCGTGATCCGGATAATTCAACTACTAGATAGGATGGGAACCGTTAAATCGCGATCTTTTAATTTTAAAGCGTTTCGTTACGTTAGGAAAGAACTCGTTTGTTAATCTATATTTTATTAATCTATCTTTTATCTTAGTTTAAATTCGTTTGAAATTTGTACATTAAACGGTTTCAAAAGTACTTTACTTATAAACACCGTTATTTTTTGTTCGCGTTAAAGATTAAAGATAAAATTATTGGATAAGATTCGTCTTATCGGTATGTAAAAGATAATATTACAATAAGTAATATATGAAAAAGTTAAATTTTACGTTTACATTAAGCGTTTGTTGTTTCGTTATATATACACATACATACATACATACATATATATACACACATATATATATACATATATATACGAATATACACACACACACATATATATATATAGTAATGACGAATCGTGAACTTTTTAGTGGTACCGCTCTAGTAGTGTGTTTGGAGATCACTCCACAACGTTATAAAAAGTATACTTAAGTGCGTTCTGCCCTATGTGTATACATCAAAGGAACTGCTCTCGCCGTCTTAAATGTCACCTTAAAACTCTGTAAAAATATCTATCGTCGCAATGTTTTAAAATTTAAAATATAAACATTCGAAAACAGGATAACTAACAGCTATTTTTTTAAGCTTAGGGCTACATTATTAGGTAGTAAAAACATAAATATAGAATCAAAACTAAGACTGGTAATTGCGTATTCTCGGTACTGCTGTACGTAGTTGAAAGTTGGTCTTTAACGAAGACGTTAGAAAAAAATCTAGATACCTTCGAAATGTGGCTATATATCGTAGAATTGTTAAAGTAAAATGAACTGACAAGATAAGAAACTACGAAATAGTAAGTGGTTTAAATAAAAGCGAGGAAACAGTAGAAGAAGTCAAACATCGAAAACTGAATATAGTACATTACATATTCTTACACGAGGAAACATTTAGAACAGACCGCCGTGAAGAAGAAAAAGCAACCGTGGATGCAAAACTTAGCGCAGAGGTACATACAACGTGAATACAGTTAAACTGTACCGGAATGCATCATCAGATATTCGGAAAATTGTTAGCCGACGTTCGGTAAAGGACAACGATGGTGCTGATGATATATAAAATTCTATACTTTATTCATTAAAAAAAATATTCAAACCATAAAATCTGCTCTTCTAGGCGTATTTATAATTTTTTTATTATCATTATAAAATCATAAAATTCAAAAATACTTGTATAACATAGATGTCGGCGTACTAATATGTATGAAATAAAATTCTTTATATCGAGATATTAATGTGGAAATAACACAGGGAAACGATTAGTGCAAGATTATACGCAGTTACGACACGCGGCGGCAAATCGATGTAACAATAAGAAAACCGCGTCCATGTACTTCTCAATAGCCGCAGCGGACCTGACGGTCGAAAACCTACTACACATCGAGGTCAACCCATAAAAACACGCGCATATACGCAATAGTAAATTAGCGCAGCTCTAAACATCTCGGCATATTTGAAACGCACGCACCCTGGTTAGTTTGGTTGCCTATATGAAATATGAAAGGCATTAATTTACTAAAGTTTTCCTGCTTATTGAATTCGTGAAAGATTTCTAAAAATAGTTTCTATCCATCTCGAGTATTAAATGCGCAATTTTGTAATTGTGATTTTTACTTGGTACCGCTCCGCATGATTAGCGGCACTACCGATAAGAATTACAATTAACACCTGTCCGATGAAAATGCATGTAACTCAATTATGTACGCCTACCATAGATGCATCAGAGGCTAAATGGTATGTACAGCCAGGCCATAAAAAAAAAAAAAAAAAAAAGTGAAAAAAATCTATAGCGAACTAGAATATATACGTTTAAATAAGCATATCGGAGAATGGACAAATGAAAAATAGCGGAACCATATGAACTAGAGGGCAAGGTAACAAAAGAGGAAAAAAGTTTGTCCAGTTTGCTGTAGTAAACGATTTTAAACTATGTTTGTCAATTTATCAACATGTACTTCTGATGAATAGAGTAAAAATCGAATTTATTATAAATTAATCGAGAGAAAACAAAGAAACTGTTGTATAACGGTTATTACAAGACCACAGATTGCTAGAAGCAACATTTAAACTAAAGTTTTCAACTTCAACCGTAGCAAATAAAGAGGCTACGAAGATACCTCTAAATTGTGGAAAACATCCATCACAGCTTCTGAAAGGTTATATGCCGCAATCGATCGGCGTCCTAGGATGAATTGAAGAAATGAAAAAAAAACAACTGAATAAGTTCGCAAATGCTTCAATTAATAGAAGAAAGGGGAATCTTGAAAATTAAAATTGAATGGAAACAATGTTAAAATAAACGAGTTAAACAAGAAAATAAAAAACACGTGTGTTAAAGATAACAAAGATAAAACGTGTCGAACACGGTAAAATATTCGAATAAAGAAAACGGAAGCAGTCGATGATAACAGCGGAGTTATTGTAACAGATCCAATGCATTAGCTGAAACTTGGAGAATATACAGTGAAAAACTTCATATTGTGAAAAAAGGAACATCAAATATAATAATTATGAACATTGAAATGAGGAAAAGCACGCAAACCCGTAATATTAAAGTCGGAGTTTTTAATTAAAAAATTAAAAAAAAAAAAAAGCAAAGTAAAACCGGTGAAGATGGGGTGGAATATTGTGGCGGAAACGTTGAAGGAACCAGAATATAATGAATGAAACATGATATAAAACGTATGTAAAGAAATTATGGAAATGGCCAATGAATTGGTGTGAATTTACTTTCATTCCTACGTTGAAAGAAGAATCCTCGTTAAACAGTAAGAATTATAGAACGTTATAGATCACGACAGCGAGGTTTTACTTTATATTATAAATGACCGACTTAAAACATATCCGCTCCCTTATATATATATATATATATATATATATATATATATATATATATATATATATATAAGGAAACAAACATGATTAATGCTGGGAAGAGGAACTTGAGATCAGACTTTAAACTTCCAAGTAATCATGCAAGAGTCATAGGAATTCGATCGGAAAGCGTATATATGCTTTATTGAGTATTCTAAGGCATTTGATTCGGTAACGTGGTACAAATTATGACATATACCGAATGAAATAGGAACTCCGCAATATCTGCTAGAGATTACCAACTTATACAAAAATAGTATAAATAAATACTAACAATATTCGTTCACGTTCCTTTAAGCTCGGAGCAAGAATTAAACAATGATGCATCCTATCACCTATTATATTTAATGCATGCATTGAATACATAACGAACAAAGTCTTCGAAGACTGGTAAGAGGGAAAACAATAGGCGGGAACAAGGTTAATAATTTCTACGCTGAAGACATCGCGTTATTTGCATCATGTAAAAAAAAAAAAAAGTGAATAGAATAAAAAAAGTATGGTTTACAAGTGATTCAGACTAAGTCCTAAATTAATGATAATAGACAGGATCAAAAATAACCAACCGGATACTAACGAATTTGCAGGATATAAGGTAATAAATGAATATAATTATCACGAGTGGCTGGTTGATGCGAAAATCAAATATAAAGACGTCTCGCATTAGTAAGAGTTGCAGTTACGAGACGGGGAAAATTATGGGCAAGACGTGTGGGTATAATGAGGAATACAAAGATAAAATTAGTAAAATCATTGATTTTCCCAGTCCGGACTTATACATCCGAAACTTGCGACGATCAAAAGAACAGATGAGAAGCGGATAAATTACTTGTAAGATGAGAGTCTACAGAACAATGCTCCGCGTATCATGGAGTGTCTAGAGAAAAAACGCATCGGTTTTAGATGAATCAAAAATAGAGGTAACGTTACTAATAGAAATAAATAGAAGTACAGTAACATTATTTCGGACACGAAGCAAGAAATGAGAACTAGATGGAGAAAAAAAAATACCTGGAAACTCCCAAGAGGAAGATGTCCAATTTGATGGTAAGTCTGAGTGAAGGTCTTAACTGGATTTAATGCGGATACATTCAACCTATCAGAAAACGGTAGTAGATGGAAAAAGATCGCCCAAGTTATATATGATGTCACTACGTTATTGCAAAGGACAACGGATTTGATTCATTGCTGAACTATATGCAGATTAAACAGTTACATGTTTTCGCTTACATTCAATTATTCACACACTCATGTATATATATATATATATATATAATTGTGCACTGACACACACACATATATATACAAATTTAAGCATATGTGTCCTATGCGCATTATATATATATATATATATATATATATATATATATATACATATATATATATATATATATATATATATATATATATATATACATATATATATATATGTAAACATATGTGTGCTATGCGCATTAAATATATATATATATGTGTAGTATGGTTAATAGGATCGTTAAGCAAATTCTAAAGCACGGCATACCATCGATAGTACGTTAGATTTTAATTTTAGCCTGGTTCTTCCCTAATCAACTGAAAACGGTGAGTGAAGATACTTAAAAAGAAGCCAAAAAGAAGTCTTTAAAAGGTTAAATCACGAATGTGACAACACACTGGCGCACATGGTGTGATATTATATATATATATATATATATATATATATAACGTAAATGGAAATATATCATAATATTTATACGGACATTCTTCCACAAATTAATACATACACGTGTTATCATTTGTAATTTCTTAAAAAAGTATATATATATATATATACACACATATATCCAAATGTATTTCCTCTAAACCAAGAAAATAACACATAACGTGGTCGGACGATAAACAATATTATAATGTATCCGTGTTAACACAAGTTTACTATATTTGAGGGGGGTTAAAGAAGTAATACAAATTTACATAATTCCCTACCAACCGGCATTTATCACATTCATCTACACACACGTTGATACACACTCACACACATCTTCTCTCTCATATATATTATATACGTATAAGTAATTGTAGATAAGAAGGTATTCTTTCCTTGAAATCATTTCGATATATATATATATATACGGAAATTTGTGCAAACCCTTGTTTACTTGTAGAAATTATGACCAACCAAATAATTGTTCATTCCAAATAAACAGTTCGGTCTACACACACACACACACACACACACACATACATGAAAAGTTATATTTTTTTAGACGGTACATTTCAATATTTTCCATATTCATTTGAAAAAATATATGACATACTACACTAACTTTGATGAAATTGAATGTTTTCATAACTCTGATGCTCTTCAGATATGTAACTACATTAAACTCCCGATTATCCTTGTTAATCGCCGGGACGGATGGCGCGGATAATAGAAAAACACGGATAATCCGAAAATTGGTAGAAAAAATTAACAACAGTACAAAAATATAAAAATGGCTTACATTTTGACCTCTATGCACTGGACTATCCTGACCTATCTAATCAGTTACAATACTGTCAGCTAAACCGGACAAAATTATATAACCGTGAAAATGTTTGTCATTATTTTTTTTTTTTTTACGATTCCTACGGATAATAATCCGCGAACCGGATAATTCACACGCGGATAATCGGGAGTTCACTGTAACTGATTCGTATTGGAAACAGATTATATATATATATATATATATATATATATATATATATATATATATATATATATATCAACGCTGACATTCATCTTCTCTGTTAACCTTTTTTTAAATGAATTTTCATTCACCGTATATCTGCTAACGCTAGCTAGAATCGAGCTATTAGCCCTCTGTGTGTTCTATTATACCTGCTCCAGAATTGCAGATATCATCAATTTTCAACTTACTGAATAAATATCAACAACATATCGGGAACAATACTTAATTTCCCAGTGTATACGTAAAGATGGATGCAAGAAGTCTTCAAGCTTCGTTCGCTTGTAATCTTTATCATCAAATGCAAACGAATATTCCCTTCGAGTTGCGAAACTGTATCACATCATTGTATAGACTGTGATTTTTATGAGCTCGCACTGGTGTATTTGTGAAAAGTGAGACTACATTAAACTTCATCATAATGCAAAATGGACATTTGAAAAGTTTTAAAATTCTCCGAAAAATTTTATGATAAAAAGAAATTCGTACCGATCAAACTCGAGCGACTTTTAGGTAAACGGATAATAGTCATTCGTTCCCGGATGTATTAATCGTAGTAATATAATATTTTCACGGAGAAATTCCAGAATGCTTTGAAATCGAAACTGGTTGGAATAAGAAAGAAGACGATCCTATATTATAAGCCATACGTGAATGGTATTGTTAATATCATATTCGATAATAATATAATTGGTCTAAGAAATAGTTTCTACAGTATATAAATTAACCATCGGAGAATAAATAGACTTTTAAATTTTTACGCTTGATATCTGTATATTCACGATTTTTATTTTTTTTTTCGGCGTATACCGTGTGGATTTTCTTTTTATTTTCTTATTTTATTACACTTAATGTTGTCACACATTTCGCGATATATGTGCACATCGTCGGTGTTTTCGTCATCATTATTCTGTGACGAACTGCAGTTGTTAGAAGCAATTGAAATTTATAAGCATCCAAATTTCAACGAAGAGCATGGATATACCAGAGCTAAATTAAACTTAGTTAATTGCCCCTCGAGAGGGAAAAAATGAAAAATTCAAATAAAAATAACCCGCTGGTTACAGTAAACAACTCCAGTCTTCCACGTAGTAATTAATTAAAAAAAAAGCATCGAGCGCTTGTTTATCGCGAAATCCGGATAACATTTAGTGTCTAGATTGCGTTATTCTAAGCGTGTGTGTGTAAATTACACATTCGTAACCGCTCTCATAAAATGAAAATTGTGTTTTCGTAACGTCACCTAATAAAACAAAATTGACATGGTATACAGAAAAAAAAAAAATTCGAACAAATCAGACAATAATAATAACATAATTATGATGGTATTGTAAAGTTATAACTGGCTGTATGAATTCAATCATGCGGCCAAAGATTCTGCAGATGTTTACTATACTTAGTAAAAACGTTTATAAGAAAATAATTCATTTAACCGTACAATTTTCTTTTTCTTTTCTTTTTCTATTTCTTTATTACTTATTTATGTTTATTTAAAATAAACGGAACACATTTACGTTATATATATATATATATATATATATATATATATATATATATATGTATATGTATATATATATATATATATATATGTATATATATATATATATATATGTATATATATATATATATATATGTATATATATATATATATATAATCTTATAAAATTAGAATAAATTCGATTTGAAGCGAGAATTAACCTTCCTCTAGTCGCGCCTATTTTTGTAACACAACTGGTCGCGCGGTGCACTTTGTGCACCACTTCAGATTTATACTGGTTTTTAGTTATTTGTAACTTTAACTATACGATTCAGATAAATGGTTAATAAACAGATGTGTTTAGTATAAAAATATATTATTTAACAAGTATAGAAATATCTCTAAACAAAAGACTAAATCATTTTTATAAAATTTGACATGAAAACAATGCATGCCTCTACCGTCAGTTGCCCATAATTCTAAAACACTGGTAAAGTGTCCCTTTTTCAAACCAATCAGATATAAAATGCCAAATAGTGCCAGGTAGTTCAATTCTTGAGGTAAACTTACAATCCCTATTTCGGCTAAAATCTGCTTTTTTACTCTGAATATATTTATTTGTATACAAAACTATCAGATCTAAAATTCTTACATCAATAATTTCTGAGAATGCCTCTATTTTACTGTTTACATTTTTAGCGTGTCCCTTGGGACCCGGTATTATTTTTATAATATTTTTCTTTTTTGTTTTGGATTGTTTAGAAACTGCACTTTTTTTCCAAACCGAAATTTTATCCTTTCCGATGTATGATTCCTTTCTATTATCATCGGATGTTTGTTCCTCTTCTTCACACTCTTGCTCTGATTCAGTTTCGTGATTACAGTGGTCCACTTCTTCTTCACTCAGATCGTGATCGCTCTCTATTTGGTCATGAACTGATGAGCGCTGATCTTCTTCCTGATCTAACTCTAGAAGTAAATTTGGTATATCTTCAAGTCTAATTATGTCCGACCTAAACAAACATTACATTTTTTTAGACCAAATTATCAAAACCAATTCTGCAGTATATGAAGGGTACTACGACAAAGATTCTCATCACTACGTACGAGAATACAAAAGACAATTTATTTTATTTTAATAAAGTAATGTAAACGTAAAATATAGAACAAACATGCTAAAAACAGAAATTTTCTTCAAAACAAAGACATTTAGTCATCCGAGTGTAAAAAAATAAAATTTATGAACTTACATAGCATTCAGAATAAGGTTCCTGAAAATATTTCAGTGCTGGTTTCAAAAATAAAAACGTAAATTGAACAAAACACACGAAAGACTGACTGCATAAAAATTATTACACGACTAATCGCGCGGTGCACAAAGTACGCCAACCATGCCGCCGTGTGAATTAACCTTTACAGATAAGCAAGTATTTTTTATAAAACGTCTGTAACCGGCTTATATTAAGCAGAAGACTTCAACGAAGGAATAGATACTAGCTATAAGAAAAACGGTCAATGTTAAGAAAATTTATAAAGAAAAAAATCACAGTGGTGCACTCACCAGCGCGACTACTCGAAGGTTAATAATATAAAATTAGCGAATGCTTGAAAATATAACAGAAATGCGATCTATTCACGTATATATTTTATTTAACGGAATATCGGTAATATTAAAATTACGTTTACAATTAATATTAATAACGCGCATAACTGTTGTAGCCTCTTTATAACAAAATGGACAAATATTTATATTTTTTATTTTATCTCAATACAAATACGCGTTAAACTTGCCGTGTTCCAGATTAATATTTACATTCGAACTTTAAATCTGTAATTCATTTAGAAGTTAATTTATAACTAAAACATTCCCACATAGTTAAGAAACCTTGAAGTAAGTACAAGAAAGATTATATGGCTATCTTAGTAACTTAAAAGATACATCCAAACGAATAAACTTAACGAAGAAGATATCCGAAAAGCTGATTTAGAATTATCCACCGATCAGATATAGATAATATAGGTCATTTACACATTATATATTTGTAATTATATATATATATATATATATATATATATATATATATATATATATATATATATATATATATTTATATATATATATATATATAAATATACAGTGAAACCACACCTAATCTATAACAGAAATTTCTCTTAACGGACAAATTTTTAAGGTAAATGTGAATAACAATACATTCTGACCCCTCTATAACAGACGCGGACAGTAATTTCGATCCCCGCAGTTCTTTAACGGACAAACAAGTGACCTGTTCGACAGTCTCTCTTTCGTTTAAGATTCGTGTAAACAAATTAAACGTTTTAAAGGTTGTTATATGAATGAAAACATCATCAGAACAAATCTCCCCAACGATAATTAACCCTTTGCGACAAAATGGCTACAAATGTGTACATGCAATTTATGGGCTGTTTTAAAAGAACAGTTTCTATCCATTGTGACACGATGGTTACAAGTGTACACAAGTCTCTAGAACAGTATCCAAATATATCCATTTACATGGAGTACAAAGGCGACAAAAAAAATCATATTTTCTTATGACATATTTTGTTGTTTGCTGTTTAGGTGGAAAGGGTGTTTACGAAAAAGTGTTGTTTTCTTTTTATTGTTATTGTCGGGGTTTTCAAGTTTTTAAAATCTAGTTCGATACTTAAATGATAAAGGTAAACCATCATTAATATAATGCCCAAATATTACTAGAAATTATTTACATAAAAATTTCATAGCTACGTTTGTAACCAAAAGTACTGAGTCAAATTACACTTTTTTTTTTATATCTCTAAACGCAAGCGATTTATAGTGCGAAAAACTAAAGTTGTATATCGCCATTGATAGCTTAGGTCGGGGGGTTAGTAATTTTTTCCGCGGGTTTTTTCGTTTGATACGATAGATGTTATATAGAAATGACTATTTTCAGAGTCGGAATCGTTCAAAAATGTTTACGCCGCGCGCTATGCCTTGCCGAAGGTGGCAGTCGGTAATTTTCAAAAATTCGTAGCTCGAGACCTATCGATCGTAATGAAAACCTGTTTTCTATCTCGAACTCGACATTTTAATATCTCCTATAAATCGGTTGTATAAAAATTTTTCAAAAATCAAAATTCAAAAAGTTTACACCCCCAAAAGTTCCACCAATGTTTTTCCGAATTACAACTACGACTTTATTTAATAGGTTTTTCTATGACCATCTAATTAGTTAATAACATTTTTTTTGTATCTCTAAACGTAAGCGATTTATAGCGCGAAAACTCTTTTTACTAAAGTTGTATCGCCATTGATAGCTTAGGTCGGGGTTAGTAATTTTTTCCGCGGTTTTTTCGTTTTATATGATAGATTTTATATTGTTACACGTATATTAGAAGACCGGACCGTTTAAAAGTTCGCCTCTGAAATACTTAGTCGGGGGTCGATTTCCTAACTTACCACTTCAATTACTCAGCCGGTATTGGTTCTATTGAAAAATGGTAAAATACACTTTAAATAGGCTATAGCGTGTAGTTTAATTTCTATTCGATGTTTTTTCGAAAAATTCAAAAAAAAGTTAAAAATTTCACTTTTCCCACCACCCTGCTCTGTTTCATGTATACGCTATTGAGTTTTGTGTACATGTCATAACTTTTGGTGGAGAGTGATATCGGCCAAAAAAAAAAAAAAAAAAAAAAAAGTTATCCGAGATCCTTTTTATTATTCCAAGTTTCAGAATTTTTTTCTCACATATATGACGAGTGTGTCTGAGAGGGTTAAGAACTTTCCAGTGAATATACCAGAATGAACAGATGAAAAATTGACTGTTTCGAATGAGTTCAGTGAACGCGTGAGATTCCGAGCTACAATCGATGACTTCAGACAAATTTATGAAAATTAAGAAACTAAATACGCATCAAAAGACGTAGCCGACATTTTGAACGTGATTCGAGTAGAAAAAAAAAACCAACTCCCATAGACAACAATGAACTACATCGAAGTGATGCTGAAGAACAACAGCACTTCATCAAGTTCGGAACTTACTCGGAAGTGTTGCGGTAACTTACTCGACTTTTTGTGAGTTTTATTCGAGAAAATGTGACGAACGAGAGTTTTTCACGACATTCGAGCTGATCATAAATCACGAACTGGAAATGGGGAAATTCAAAATGAAAAAAAAAAAAATAGCAAAAATTAATTGTTTTTTAAAAAATTAAATAGGACCTAATTACATACTACGTACATAAAATACGTACATACATATAAGTTTAAAATTAAGTACATTGTGTGTATATCGTGATTTATTTTTAGTGGATTTCCAAGTAAAATTTTCCTCATAAATATTATTTATGCCGTCGTTATATACCAAATTACAACCTAACTCTATGTACCACGAATGTTTTTCAAACCTCCCTACAACAGCGAACACCTATCTAACGGACATTTAGATTGGTCCCACGACAGATGTTTCACTATATATATATATACATATATATATACATATATATATACATATATATATATATACATATATATATATATAACGTATATTTTTGCTTGTACGTGTAACCTTCAGTTATATATGTCATAAGATACAAGGTTAAATGAACTTTTATTATTATTATTAATATTATTACTAAATATTATTACTATCATTATTATTATTACCATTATTATTACGTGGATATCGGAAACTACGCTGTCATTAATTACGAGGCACCGTTAGAAAATCCATTAGGGTTCTCCTGTATCACAGTTTTTATCGGGACTGTATAGGCGGTAGTGGTAAAATTACGAACGCTGTTGACGGTAACCGTGTTATTTGCCTCAGGCGTTTTCCGGGAGTGAACGTTTTAATTTCTTCAACGAATCTAATTCGTCAAAACGATACAAGACTTTCAACCGTTTCATAGTTAGAAATCGTCCATTTCGTTTCTTTTTAAACAAAATTATACATTTCGGTGTAATAAAAAATAATTATTCCTCGGTATAGCCTATAGAGCACGGACTTCTATACGGAAGGTACCGAGTTCGAATATAATTGACGATGCACAAATTATCGTCAGAACATAATAAAAATATAAATAATCCGAATATCATTGTCGCGTGGAAGGCAATGACAAACCACCACGCACAACACCATATGCGCGCTGGTAACAACAATATAGTACACTACAAAAATACATGGAACTGCATTGTGACGTGACAACAAAGCGATTACAATCAGTTCTTTCGAGTTGTGTGTGTGTGTGTGTCTAACAACGCTAACACCGTATTATCGTTGCCTTGTTCGCTACCTACACCGCGCAATAAAAATATGTACAGATAATTGAAAATCATTTGTGGAATCTACGGTTTAGAAGTGGACACGTCAAAAAGAAAATGATAATGATAATAGATAGAGCTTCGAAGAATCAAGTACGAATAAGGCCGTGCTCACATTACATCCGTTTTCGTACGAAAATCACTCGTACGAAGATCCCAATTCTTTGAAGTGGTTGAGAGCGCTCACACTGGATGCCAGTTAGTCGTACGTATACGTGCGTATAGATCCGACATTTGGGATATTTCGTACGAATTCGTACGTTTGAATGATATTTTTGTATGCCGCTGTTTCTTGTTTAGATCCACATAGCTTGTTTATTATTTAGTGTATTATTTCTATTCGCGGTTTTTATCGTTGTTATGTATATATATATATATATATATATATATATATATATACACATAATATATATATATTTTATATGTATATACATTATATATATATAATATATATATAAAATATATATATATATATATTATATATATATATATTATATATATATATATATATAAAATATATATATATATATATATATATATATATATACATGTATATATTATATATATATATATATGTATATGTATATATATATATATATATATATATATATATATATATATATATATATATATATATATATACAATAAAATTCGACTATAACGATTCCGCATATAGCGATAAGTCCGGATATAACGATGTAAAACAGGTGGCTATATGTAAAAGTGAAGAAATAAATCCGGTTGTAGCGATGTTGGATACAACGGTATTGTGTCTATAAAGATATAAACTAGGGTTTTTATTCCTTTTGTAACAATTAAAAATAATTCGTGGAATTCCTAGTTATATTTTTAAACGTAAATAAGTGTTGTTTCTTTCCGGTCATTACTCGTTGAATATGACTCATTGCTTTTTTCACGGAATGTTATCCTACTGTTCTCCTCAATTTTCTTCGAACACTCTTCGTCCAATTTTCTGTGTAATATTCTTTCAAAATGCGGGTTTTAATTCAGTCTTCATTTTTTCTTTGTGTGGTATGGCGTCGAATAAACGTCGCGCGTTTTCAATTGAAGAAAAAGTCAAGATTATTCAAAGGATAGAGAAAGGAGAAACTATTAACAGTTTAGTTTCCGAGCTCAACATTTCACAATCAACAGTCTCAACAATTTGAAAATCAAAGGAAAAAATAAAAGAAATTTTTGAAAAAGACGTCAAATCGAAGAAAAAGCTTCGGAACAGCCAACACGAAGAGATTGAAGCAGCTCTTTTGGAGTGGTTTAAGATCCAACGAAGAAAAAACATTCCGATTAATGGGCCCATTTTACAAGCAAAAGGAAATGAGTTCGCTAGAATCATGGGTAAAGAAGATTTTCATTGCTCCATGTCTTGGATTACGCGGTTCAGAACAAGACACAACATTGTGTTTGGTAAGATCAGCGGAGAATCTTCTAGTGTACCAGCCGGAGTGTCTGAAAACTGGCTACAGAACATCTGGCCTACAACTCGGGAGTTCGATGAGGAAGACATTTACAATGCCGACGAGACCAGATTGTTTTACCGATTGACGCCGGACAAGACCTTTCGATTTAAAGGAGAATCGTGCCATGGTGGCAAGCACTCAAAAGAGAGAGTTACAGTCCTAGTCGTAAACAACATGACGGGAACTGATAAGAAGAAATTATTAATCATCAGAAAATCGAAATCTCCTCGGTGCTTCAAAAATGTTCGAAAACTTCCGGTTGATTATACCCACAATAAAAAAGCGTGGATGACGAGCGAAATTTTTTCCGGCTGTCTTCGCAAATGGGAGGAAGAGCTACAAAAGGAGAAACGAAAAATTCTTCTCACTGTTGATAATTGTCCTTCTCACCCGGCAGTCCCAAACCTGAAAAACATCGAACTTCATTTTTTACCAACCAATACGACATCTGTGCTTCAGCCCATGGACCAAGGCATAATCGAAAACCTCAAAGTAAAGTTTCGTCAACGTTTGGTATTAAAAATGTTGGACCAGCCAGAAAACTTTAAGGTGTCTGTACTTGATGCAATCCTAATGATTTCCGATTCCTGGGATGACGTCAATCAAAAAACCATTCAAAATTGTTTTAGACATGGTTTTGGAAAAGACGAAACGAGAATCGACCATGAAGACGACTCGAGGAATTTTAATGAATGGGCTCAAAAGCTGGATTTCAATTTTCACGGCGATGCAGAATCATACGCAGAAGTCGATGACAACGTCATTACATCAGAGGAACCGACCGAAGAATCAATCGTGGATTCTTTAAATAAGAATAAAGGGGAAGATGATGAAGATATCGATGAGATTGAAGATTTCCTTTTCCGTACACCGACTCTATCACAAGTCTACAGCGCTCTTGGTGTCATTAGGACATTCGTCGCCCTAAATGACGTAAATAAACCTCAAACTACAGCATCTTTAAAAGAACTTGACGAGTATGTAAGCAAAAATTTGTATTTAAAAAAGAACAAGCAAACTAAAATTACAGATTTTTTTTTATCAAAAATTAAAGAATGTACAGAATATGAAATTACATATAATGCCGATTATTAGTTATTAGGTACGTTATGTGATTTTTTTATATGTATGTACATATATTCACAATAATATGTATAACGCATGTTTTTAACCGTTAAAAATTGAATTAGGTATGTACCTATGTACATGCATATTAAAACAATAAATATGTATAATATAAAACTGTTTTTTTTCCGTCGCCCCCTCTCATTTCGGATATAACGATTTCCGGATATAACGATCAATTTTGTCTGGTCCCTTCAATATCGTTATAACCGAATTTCACTGTATATATATATATATATATTTTTTTTTTTTTTTTAAATAAATGGGCACAGGACTTTTCACCCAGATTGGTATAAAATTATTAAAATGAATATGTTAAACACTAATATTAGTTGATGCAATATAATTATAAATAGCTAAATATACATGAATGCGATTAATAGTAAGTAAGTAAGACATATTTATTGGCAATGGTACTTTGAGAGATATAATTTGATTATATAATAAAGATTGTTGAGAACAGTAGTAAGAACATATATATTCGGGTCGGTTGTATAAGCATTGGGCTTGACCCGCGCTGAGGAACACCGGCTCGGGGAGGTGGAAGGACCTTTCAAAATCATAAACACTATATATATATATATATATATATATATATATACATATATATATATATATATATATATATATATATATATATATATATATATATATATATATATATATATATAATAAAAAGTTGTAAATAAAAACAGTGTATTTTATTCTGTTACCTCAAGGGTACTATTAATCGTTCTTCAGGTGATATGGTCTTGCGGAAATTACTGTATCTAGATAAATTAGGGCGTATTACATTAATTATATATTCAAAGATTTCTTTCTTCATACGCACATAACCGTAAAATAAATTGTTGTCGCTATTTAAATCTGTCATAATATGATGAAATTCACCGAAATCGTCTCTTTACAAATATATTTCACGCACCCATTTGGTTCTACGATGGCGTCGACGCTCCCGTAGTCTTCGATTCAGGAGAGAACTATCTAAGAGATACAAATTATTATTCATTATGAAACAGAACACGAAAACACTACTGCAATCGACTTACTGAGAAAAACACCCAGTTCGTACGAACGAACGAGTACAGTGTGCGCACTCAATTCGTACGATCGTTGTCGTACGTTTACGTACGATAGCAATTCGTATCCAGTGTGAGCGCGGGCCTAAATGTAAGAAGTTACCTACTTCGAATGTTTAATTACAAACACAGGAAGACGTGGAAAAGAAATCCGTAGGCGTATTGTGATGGAAAGAACTGCAACAACGAAACTAAAGGGAATATGGAAGAAATATACACCCGTAACAAAGACATTAATTTGAACGTCGTGGACACTTTAATATTCCTCATTGTGCGGCGTAAGTGTAAGAAATTTGGACCGTTAAAAAATAAAAGATAAAAGGAAGCAATTTGCCGGATAAGTATCTCGAAGACCGGAGGTATGTGCAGAAAAATGATGCGGATATCGCGGACGATTTACAGAACCCACAAAAAAAATGTCGATGTTAGAAGAGCTAAATATATTATTATTATTATTATTACTTGATAATACGGGCGACGGCTGCACTAGCGGGATGCACCCATTGACCTACTGTGGTCCTAGATCTGATTTAAAAGGTTCAATGAATCCAGGAACAGGAAAACATTATGAATGTGGTCGGCAGATTCAGATAACAGTTAAGGTAAGGCAGGAGGAAGGTTGTGCTGGATTCTAAATGTTGTGAGAGCATGACAGGATGTTAGTATGTGTGGTATAAGCAGTTGTGACACTTGACAAAAGGGACAAAGTGGAGAGTCTGTTCCCTGATGAAGATAGGAATGGGTAAGATTTGAGTGGGATATTCGAAGTCTGGTAAGGATAACATTTTTCTTTCTTATTTCGAAAAAAAATGGCAGCTGAGAGTTTGATTGAAAGATGGTTTTGTTGATTAGACTTCCACACCCGACACCAGGATTTGGTTATGAGAAATTTCAGAAAAACTTTTACGTCGCTATAGAGAAAAAGGCGAGCGGAAATGTGTGGAAGCAAGGACGCCTCCCTGGAAGCCTCGGTCAATAGCTTCATTTCCAGGAAAACCGATGTGACTGGGAATCCAAATGAAAACTATGGAAACTTGAAATCTAGTAAGGAGGTCATAGATAGAAATCAGTCTTCCACGGAGGTTAAATCGTCGGTTACCATAGTTCGGAGCGTATGGAAAGAATCAGTGTGCAAGGTAAACGTCCCAGCTGAAGGTGTCGAACACGATCAGCTAATCAAATTATCGGCATTAACCGGATACAACGTGGCGATAGAGTTCGACGCAGCAATATAGATCGAAATAAATGGAATGAAGCGCGAAACGAATATAATGTCATCATAAACGTCCTTACGTAAGACGATGTAAGAAATCGAAAATACCGCGCAGCGTATTAACTAAGGATAATAGAACAAGCCCTAGTTAAGTTCAAATGCTCGACAGTTACATTTTTTTTTTATTTTTTATTTTGTAGAAAACTCGCAATTTATTTGTTAATACCACGATAACCTTAAGTGAGAAAATAATAATAATAAGAGAGAAAAGAGGAAGATAATAGAAACGATGGGGGTATTTTCGATTAAGAACAAAGGTTGTAAGAACGAAAGATATAAGGCAAGATTGGTTGCTCAAGAGTATAATAATTCAAATAATGTTCCTTTAGAACAAACGTATGCGCCTGTGGTACAAAAACTACAATGCGAAGTGTACTATCTGTAGCAAATGAACGTGATATGCATACTGGTCAATTGGATTTTAAAACGTAATTTCTTAATGGTTTGATAAAGGATAGAGTTGTGATAAAACAACTACCCGGTTTTGAGAAGGGTAAGGATCGTGTATGTAAGTTGAACAAGGCAATTTATGGTCTGCGTAGAGCATTAAAGTCGTGGAATGAAAGATTACGTGAAATTTTGTCAAAATTCGGTTTTATTCAATCAGAAGTGGATAGATGTTTGTATGTACGAATTGCAAATGAGAGATGTACTTATCTTCTAGTGTATGTTGACGATATTTTGCTAGTATCTGACAATTTGGGAGAAATGAACGTCATTATTAAGATGTTGGGTAAGAGTTCGAAAATGATGGATCTAGGTACTGCCAGTAAATTTGTTGGTATTAATATTGTACGTGATGGATCGACGATGAAATTACATCAAATTGATTTTATTGAGAAGTTATTGATCGATTATTGTATGTCGGAATGTAGACACGCCAATGGAAGCGAATTTTTTATCGAATGAATGTACAAAGGATGAAATATGTGAAGAACCTTACCGAGAATTAGTAGGTTCATTGTTATATTTAGCAGGTAGTACTCGACCAGATATAATGTTTTCTGTAAATTTTTTAAGTCGTTTCCAAGAAAATCCTACGAAGTCGAAATGGATAGCTTTAAAGAGAATTCTTCGATATTTAAAGGGTGCTATGAATGTTGGGTTAATGTATACTCGTGGAAAAGGGAGTATATTGAATGGATATGCAGATGCTGATTATGCTGCAAATCGTTAGTAGTTTTGTGATTGAAGTATATGGTAATGTAGTAGGATGATGAACAAGAAAGCAGAATGTTGTTGCTCTGAATTCTACGGAAGCAGAATACATTGCATTGTCTGTAACGATTAGTGTTTAGGAGTATTACAGGTGTTAGAGAATCTCGGTGTGAAGACTAGATGTGTCGTTTTCGAAGATAATGAGATTGCTAAACATATTAGTAAAGCGGTTGAAGGCACTGAACGAAACACATCGATATTCGCTTATTTCATTCGTGATTATATCGAGGAAGGTGTTATAGAAGTTAAATCTATTAATACTAAACAGCAAAAGGCTGATGGGTTAACGAAATCATTGCCAAAGTTTGCATTTGATCAAATGCGTGATTTAATAGGCTTAGGTGTATAAATATTTTATAATTCGTTATTGTTTATAATAATATAAAAGTTATTCAGAAGAAAAACAAACGATAAAACTTTCACGACGGGGAACAGAGTCCCTTGCCAGTGTTTTTACATATTAAACTATTATACCGGAACGTTTTGCTACGCTAGAGCAAATACATAACGGAAGTGTCTCCAAGAAAGGCGCGCGTCACTTATGTCAGAAGTTGATGCGGCGTTTTTTGAGTCCGGACATGTTCGAAAAAGTATTAACGTAAACCCGCGGGAATGGTGCGAAATATTTATCTGTCCTCCTGTTCTTGTAGTTATGCTCGGACAATAAGGCAATATTATATTTAGCCATAGACGGACGATTCTAGCCGTACAATAAAGCGATATTTATTCAAATATTCCGTTACTTTTCCAACTACTTTTTTTATCGCCTAACATATATTTTAGTGGACTCGTTCTGAGGATTTTTTATGTAATCTGAGATTTTCTCAGATTCTGAGTTTTTTTTTCTACACGTGTACATATACAAAGAAGAAGTACATATATACACACACACACACACACGTATGTATATTGTTGAAAATTTTCTAAGTAGGATAAAATTGAAAAATAGAAAGAAACAGACGCCCCCCACAGATACTTTATTAGAGGTCAATTTATATATATTAATATATATATATATATATATATATATATATATATATATATATATATATATATATATATATATATTAATATATATATATATATATATATTTATATATATATATACTTATATATATATATATATATATATATATTTATATATATGGTCTTTTCAAGGTCACCAATTCCTAACAAGTACGAGAAAGATGATAAAAAAGGATGAAACTGACGACCAAACAAAGTGTAAAGGAGAACAATATATATACATAAAATGCCAGCAACGAAAAACAACTTGTTCAGGCTTTAGTTGATAAATTGTACGCAGGATATATCCGAACAATATATTCTGAGAGTATACATATATATGGTTTTTAGGTGTGTGCGAGTGTCTGTTTAATGTTCCCAGAAAACCCTTTATACTATAGGAAGAATAGAATAAAAAATAAAGGGCGTCCTCGTCATATCAACAGCCAAGACAAATGAGAGTTCCAACACTTTTTTCCACCCATTAAATATCACCACGTAATATTTTATATGTATATATATATATATATATATATATATATATATATATATATATATATATATATATATATATATATATATATATATATATATATATATATATATATATATATATATATATTATCAAGCGTCATTTATGTATATACACTACACATGTACAGAAGAATATTTAATAAATTAATCATAATTATATATATATATATATATATATATATATATATATATATATATGTATGTATGTATATATATATATATATGAAAATATTTAGTAGGAAAACGAACAAAAAAATGGCAAGACATTCCTCACAATTCTTTTTCACTGGACCCCTTTGGTAAAACGGTAATTATTTAATGACGTCAAATTACGTAAATTCGAACGTTATTTCAAGCATCTGTTGAAGTTTAACTGGTTGTTAATTTGAAAAACTTGCAAAATTTTTGCAATTAAAAAAGAGTATATGTTTCTAATTGCCTTCCTCAACAATAAACATCCTTAACTGAGTACAATCTATGCATACATATTATATATATATATATAATTCCAAGTAAACGAATACTTCCATTGTTTAGTAATCAGGACGATAATAATTTTATATCGTTTCTTTATTAGATATCTTCGACCAGTCGATATAACGTATAATTTTTTGCATTCAATAATCTTTGAAAATGGAAAATGAATAAAGGGGGTTGATAAATAATACAAAACAAATAATTTATATCCAATCTTATTATTCACAACACATAAATGGGAGTAATTACAATTTTTAAAATTAATTATAGTTAAATAAATGAGTTTTAAATAACTGTTGCAATACGTTTTGTAAAGTAGTACGAAAGTTCAAAAAAAAAAAAAAAAATTATTTATTGAAAAATACGTTTATCCTTATACGTGTAGTGATGAATGACGTTAATAGAATATTTTCATATCAGCATAATTTTGTATATGTATATATGATTATCACATGACATTATTTAAGCAAATAATGCGGAAAGAAAAATTATTATTTGACACTCACGAAATAATTCGTTATACTCAATTCAACAGAATATAATAATCTACAGATATATATATATATATATATATATATATATATATATATATATATCTATATATATATATATATAAATACAACCAATCACGTACCCATGTAAACAACACAATACAAGGTAAATCCACAAAAGAAGAATATTCAACTGATGGAGCAGTCATACAAGGATATCATGTCCGCTCTGAATAATTTAACCAAAGAAATGGCCTTCATTTCTAATCGGCTGAGTAAACTGGAAGGGAAGCAACATCAGACAGTTACTAATAAGCGTAAAAAAAAATAGAAGAAATTACTAAGAATTCACTTAGAATAATTACGTGGAATGCAAATGGATTAAGAAATCGTCTTCTTAAATTGGAAACATTTGTTAGTTTTCATAAGATCGATATTGCTCTGGTGTCGGAAACACATTTTACAACGAGGAATTTTCCTAAGATTAAAAATTACATTATCTATCACCCCCCACCCTGACGGTTGTGCACATGGAGGTTCGACTGTAATCATTAAACAACAAATACAGCAGTTTCCCGAAAAAGAATTCTGCGAGGAATATGCGCTGGCAACATCCGTCGCTGTTCAATGGAGCGGTTCAATAGTCAACATCGCTGCTCTATATTTTCCACCGAAATACAAATTAAAAAGAGATGATAATTACGAATACTTCCCTAATCATTCTAGTCCACGATACGTGATAGGTGGTGACTATAATGCTAAGAACGAAGCCTGGGGATCACGGTCACTTCATATTAGAAATGACAGCACAAAGGTAAAGAACTACAAGCAATTCACAGTACTCATAGTACTACCTGTAAACCTACTTATTGGCCGAGCGATAAACGAAAACGACCTGATTCAATTGATTCTTTCACCGTCAAAGGTCTACTAATTATGTGCTGTTAGAGAATATTGAAGATCTCACATCAGATCATTCTCCAGTATTGCTCACTATTAATTCTACAGTGATACAGAGGACAAAAGAAAAAAGTGAAAAAGTGTATGCTGACGAATAGATTCACAAACTGGGATAATTTCCGTGTGGAATTTGACCAGCGAGTGAACTTGAAAGTACGTCTGAAAACGCCGGATAAAATAGAAAAACGATGCAATAATCTGATCGAAGCGATTTGTGAATCTGGCAAAGTTGCAACGCCCGAGATTAAAAATAACAACAATCAGGAGATAACATATCCCCTAGAAGTACGTAAATTAATTATTGAACGAAGACGAAGCTAGGCGGACGTGGCATCAGTCACACCATCCGTAGGATAAAAACACCTTCAATAGGATAAACAATAAACTTAATAAATTCATAAAGGAGATTAAAAGGAAAACATTTAAATCTTATCTAGAGGAGCTTAATTAGATTCGTTGTGTAACACGAAGAATGAAGAGGCATTGCGTTAGAGTTCCCCCTCTTCAAGACAAAGAGGCAACTGGGTCATGACAAAGCAGAATTGTTTGCTCAACATTTGTCAAATACGTTCCAACCGCATGATATTACATCGGATATCAATCGTTCAGTGTCGTATAAAAATAATAATGTGGATTTTAGTTATATTACCCCTTCGGAAATTGCAAAAGAAACTCTGAAGATTAATGCGAAAAAAGTTGCAGGGATCGACGGAATTCGGCATTATTAAAATAATTATCACGTAAAGCTGTGGTGACGTACATATTCAACGCGTGTTCACGTCTAGAATATGTTTCGAACTGTTTCAAAATAGCTAACATTATTATGCTGCATAAAAAAGAAAAACCAGCGGAAAAAGTTACTTCATACCGCCCAATTTCACTACTCCCGGTGTTATCGGAAAAAAATTATTATCAAAACGGCTAAAGCCATTTGTTGATCTGTCCGATCATCTATTTGGCTTCAGAAACCATCATTCGACTATAGACCAAGTTCACCGGGTTACATCTATAATTGAAAAAACTTTCGAAGAAAGAAAGTATCGTTTCACAGTTTTTCTAGACATATCGCAAGCGTTCGATCGTTTTTCGGCACGAAGGCCTAATATTTGAGTAATCAACTTCCAGATAGACTTCTTGATATTTGGGTAATCGCCAGTTTACAAGAAGATGCTGATTCTAAATTCGATCGTATATAAGCTGAAGTTTCACAAGGTATATAGCGTTCTAGGACCTATCTTGTACCTCTTTTATTATGGACAGGATTTGCCTACAGATGACGAAACAACAACTGCGACCTTTGCCGATAACACCGCCATACTCTCGGTTAGCGACAGTAAAGCTGAAGCCGCAGTGAAACTTCAAAGCGCGCTCAACCGAGTTAGAAACTGGACAGTTAAATGGAAGATCAAGCTAAATGAAACTAAATCTATTTTACGCTTATCGCAAAGTCGATGCGCAGCATAAAGTTTATCTAGGTGATCGAGTTGTCCCACAAGCAGAGTCAGCTCGATACCTTCAGTATGCACTTGGATAAGCGCCTTACGTGGGAAATCCGCATCAGATGTAAAATCAAATTTCAAATGCTCTTCGAAATTCTTAATCATTATACTTACGTTTAAGATTACGCGTTAAGCGTATTTTTTTTTTTCGCAAGTATAAAACGTAATTTTCGGTACGTTCGTTTTGCTCTCGTTCTATCTAATTTATGTACGTATCGATCGACATACACGCAGATACAGATTGAAATCGAGAATTTATAATAAACTTCTTCGTAAATTATACAAAAAGAAATTTAGAAAAAAAAATAAAATAAAAATCCGCTAATTTCGAAGGATTATCTATTGGCTGACGAAAATATGCGTGAGAATATAAAAACGCGAAAACATAACGGTGGCGTTGAAAAAGTCTGTTTCCAGGATACGTTATTTATACAAGTGTGTGTGTGTGTACTATCTTCATAATTACTCTCGTAGCAGCGTCGTATAAGTAGTTGGACGATAAATGGAAAATAGCTGGCTGAAATTTTATATAAAAAGAAGACTTGACCTAAATTCAGTCGCATATTTCGCCTTAAGAGAAAAAGTAATAAATAAAAATAAGAAAAATAACGACGACGAGAATAATAAATAAATACTAAAAAAAATTACAAAAAAAACAAAAAAAAACTCGCTAGCCTTGTTGTATTTTAACAATGATCCTGTTCGACTGGGGGATTTCGAACAATATAGCAGGGGATGGTGGTATCGAAAGAAAGTTGTAAAATTTGCACATCGAAACCGTGAAGCCGTGAAAAAAATATTTAAAATATTTTCACGGTGTTGAAGTTATTCAAAACAAAATGGAATAATTCCGAAAACTCTGAAAGAAAATAAAATGCGAAGTACACAATGACAAAACAAGAACGAAATAATTAAATACAACAGACGCCCTTTAATTTTTTTTTTTTTGTACGTAGCTTCAAATATGAAAAGAAAAAAACCAGTGCAGAAATGTTCGAAAAAATGTTAAAGGCTACATTAAACAATCGTCGCGCTATTTTTACGACGCAACGAGTAACGCCCACGTTACAATTTTAGCAGTCAATATAATCCATTCCAGTTAATCTAAGAAAATATAATAATCGAACATAATTTTAAAATTACATTATGAAAAAAAAAAAAAAAAAAACAAAAAACACAAGTCCACTCCGCAAGAAGACTGAGCGAAATTTTAGTTAAAACTGAATATGCGTGCAATTCGATTCCGAACGATCTATCGACCAGTTCAAGCGTCAAAATATTCCTGCACTCGGGATGCCACCGATAACTTATTAGTCTTACATCTTCCTAGCCTATACCGACTAATCTAACAGTTCTTCTTTCTACTTTGCCCCTTCAAACGTTTCAACCTGCGCTCGTTAATATATATATATATTTTTTTTTTTCTACCCGGGATAATTCCTCGTGGTCACTCAGATTAGATTCGTTCGACGGCATTAAATCAGTCGAAGTACACAACGACAAAGGTAAAGTAATTTTGCGAGCTGAACATATCCGTCCGCTAATACTTGTTCAGGGACAAAATCGATGAAAGAACAGTACGTACATTATAAGATAATCGCGATATTTCCAACACCCGAATCGACAGTATTTTCCGATTTTAGTTGAACCCCCGATTAAAATAATCCGGTAATTACTCTGGGGTTTTCAGAACTCACTTGGATATACTTATACGGGATCGGGGCCGAACCGATGGAAGAATAATACGTAGACGGTATAACTAGGACGTCCTCAATTAGGCGAAAATATCCGATTATACCCTCTGCGGATTTAGTATATTAGTTGTTAACTGAGGTGATGCGATAAATCCGCTGACAACTTTATGTACCTTGTTCTTCTGATAGCTTGAAGCTAAATAGATATATATGTTAGTCGTTGATCAAGGTATAATCTAAGATATTTCATACATGACTTCAGAATTGTCTGCCATTTAGTTGGATCGGCAAAGATTGCCCTTTTTTCATTGTAAACAGAATTTGGACTTTCATTCATTAACTGCGATTCTCCATTGTTCAAGTCGATTCTTATCGTAAGTTTTTTTTTTTTTTTTGTAAGCAAACAAGAAGATAATTATGATAAAACTAGAAATAGGCATGACTGAAATTACAATTATCCAAGTATATAACCAGCAACGCGGAAGATGGAAAAATAGAAAAACTACTAGAAACGAAATATAGAAGAAATATCGACGATTCTAGGGGACTGGAATCGGTAACGTCACTGGAAGCGATGGAACTTCCCCTAAACAAATTATGAGTATGGAATTATTCCTTACTATGATAAGAACATTAGTAACAAAAAAAAAAAGAAAGTACAAACTTGTTGAATCATTTTAAATAACAAAATTAAAAAGAGTATTCGGAGAAAACCCCGCTAGATAAAAATCACCCGCAAGTGAGTGATCGGAATAACTACAACTACTTTCTAATATTTCACTTTATTTCTTGCTAGAGTTGTCTCCAAACGATCTGCTTATATTAGTGATAACTAAACAAGGCTGCGCGCGCAACTGGAAGCACTAGGCTCTGCCGCGTTCGAAATCACGTACACAGTTATATTTGGGCGAATTTTTATCTATACGATCGCAATTGTGTGCATGTATCGAGAGTGAAGTATACGAATGTATGTCGATCTGGAAGCGATAGAGCAAAGAACTTTTCTGGTCACATACCCTGGTCAACAATGTGATTTTTACGTTGCGTATGTTCATATTGTTGTACGCGACGTTAGTTCGACTGCTTTTCTATACTATGCCGTTTACTAATAGTGAAACTGGAAGCGATGGCTGTCTCGGTAACACCACTACAAAAGAAACTATACCGGCTCGTTTGTCGCTATTTACGGCATAATGCACCAGTCTATTTGCAATCTTTTCCGAAATTTAAGCTGCGTGTAATTGCGTTATTGGAAAACTTTTACTGGTTAGTTTTAGTGCATTAAATTTTCAAGAAAAAATTAATATTATCCAAAATGATAGACCAAACGCCTGGTTCAGAAAACTTGATTAGAAAATCGAGAGGAGATGATAATTTAATCGCCATTTTCAAACAAATTTATACACAACAATCCCACACGGTTATGCGGTTGTAAGAAAATAAATAAAAAAAAAACCTGTTTTGTCGGGCTTGCCTTTTATTTAACCGAGAAAGAAATGTATGGAAAGGCATAAAGCACAGAAACGACATAAACTGTCCGAATTTTACATATATCTATTTTTATACACGTAAAAAAAAAAAAATGTTTCATTACGGCGCTTCCTCTATTTCGCTGACTGGAATGCAATTGTTGGCGAAGTAGACGAAGAAAAAGAAATAGGGAAATTTGGCTTATTAGGAACGAAAGAGGGTCGCGATTAATTGGCAAGCGACATAAATTAACAGTAACGAACAAGCGTAGATTATATAAATGGGAGACAAAACCGGGTGTCACAAAGGATGAGAGAGCCAGGTGTACAATAGGAAGGTATACACACACACACACGAGTAGATAGCGACGGTGATTACAACCTAATGATTATGAAACGCAAGATAAACGCAACGAAAGAAATAAATATAAGATACATAAAAACAGACCGCTATGATTAAGAATTAGTACAAGATAATGAGAATGCTAAGAAATTTAAAGCAAAAACGGACAAGAAATGGAAATTGCATTACACTAAGAAGGAAATAATAACAGTCGAAAAGCGATGGAATACAATGAAAAAACTCGTCGCGAAAAGCATCAACTGCAGAACTAAGAAGTGGACATAATCAAATGGAAAGTATGAATAACGGAAGATATTTAGCGAGACACTAAAGAACAAAGGTTGCAAAAAAATAAAATCGGGGAAGGCCGAAAATGATATAAGGAACTTATACATCATACATGCGAGAAAGCAAAAGAAAAACGGTTAAATGATAAGTGCCAAGAAATAGAGACTCTGCTGAAGGGTCAAATAATCGACAGTGCTAACGAGAGCTGAAAAGACAATTTTTTTAGGAAAACAAAAAGACAAACTAGAAAGTTATATATCGGGGACAAGATTAGAAAAATAGAAACGGAAGAAGCCGGTGGATAGAATAGAACAGTTATATCGAGAAATAGTGAACAACAAGAACAAGTCCATCATGGACACTTGAATTGCTTCATATAATGAAATCTGAATTCAATATAAAAAGAAGAAAGGCAGTAGCAGCAGACGAACTATCGTCAGCTCGAACAAGAAGGTACAGATGTAAAAGAATTATTTAATACATAAGGGAAGGAATAGTGCCGGTAGACTTAAGAAAAAGAATAGATCGATACTTAAGAAGTCCAAATTAAATAAAGGTGAAAATTATAGAATTATTAATCTAATGTTAATTATGTGGAAAATATTAACGCGAATAGTACTAAACCGGATATATAGGAGAACCTTGATTTCGACTAATTCGGTTTTCGAAAGCAAAAAATAAAGCAATATTATTAGTGATACGGTTGATAGTAGATAAAGAATTAGAATCGAATAAAAGTATTCGCTTTTTCAGACCTGGAAAAAGCGTTTGATAGAGTCGGCTGGGAAAAATCGCTTCATAACGTAGGAGAAATAGGAGTACCGCATATAGTAAACCGGAATAATTATAGTATTGTATAAAAACGAAATTTATAGTCGGCAAGAGTATAGGTAAAAGTAGGAATACAGAAGGGAGATCGACAATATGTCACTCGAAAGTCGATGAATCTCATAAAGCAACAATTGGACGAAGGAAATATCGTCGTACAGATAAATGGAGTATCGATGATAAAGTTTTTCGGATAATCTCAACGGGACCAGAAGCAGTTTAAAAAAATGATAACATTAAAAATAAGATAAAAATCCTTATATGTGAGAGAACGCATCTGCTACAAAAACGAGATATCAAAATTAATAACGGAATTGTACACAGAACCGAAGAAGGCGATATATCTTGTAAGTTTAATAACAAAGAACGGATACGGAGGAAAAAAAGTGTAGAATCAATCTGGCCAAAAGTGCTTTAATGTATTTTTTTTTTTTAAATGGGCATGCCTTTAAGGCCTATCCAACGTGATACTTTGGGGAATATTTACATTTAAATCGACGATGCTGACTTCTCTAGAAATATTGCTATATGGGGTTGTAATTGTAGATTATCCACAGCAAGAAGGTACGTTACATTATGCGCAGGTGATATATAAGGAGAACGTAGCAAGATAAGGTAAAGCTCAGTAACCGTATAAAAGTATTAAAAAAAAAGGGGGGGGGATTGAAGGCCTGTTCAGAATGGATGGGAACAGAAGCGACTTCCTCTAAGCTGCATACGGAATAAGTACAATTCCTGTACGATTAATCTTCTTAAAGACATAGAAACACAAAAGTTTGCGAAGAGACGATTGATGTCGATAGTAATAAGGTAGAGATGATTGACTATTCAGCGTACATCGGTTCCCAATGATCCTTCCGTTTGAATAGAGTGAATAATATCCGTGTGAGAGACTAAGGAGAGTTCGACGCCATTAGATGACGCGTCTTTAAATTCATTATTTTTGGAATACCTTTATGACCGGGCACCGGCAGGAAGGACACGAAAATATTCCGGCACGTTCGAAATGATTAAGTTTTAGCAAAACTGATCCGATTGATATATACGACACGTTCCGTTTATTGTCTGTAAACGTGCATTTCGAGTCGGTAATAATAAAATAATTCTCACAAAGATACGAGTCTATTAAAATCGATAAGGCTTAATGTTACACATTCGGATTGTTCGCGTAATCTGTACATGTTAATTGAAAGCTGGAACGAACAGCTCGAAAACTTTTAGTGATTGTGTTATATTTTGTTCGGTTTATTATTAATATAATAAATGTAATCAAAATCAAAATTTATAGCAAGCGTAAATGTATAATATTAAATCGTAAGAAATGTGAATTACCCGTCGACGAGCGAAAGCTTGACGGGATAAAATAATTGTATTATGTCGTACGAGTGTTGTGTGTGTGTGTGTATTGTGTGTATATATATATGAGGCGTGTTTATCAGTGTATATATCATTATAAAATTTATCACAAGTATACGTTTTTAAACGAAAAAAAAATCCATATTTTTCATATTCGCACGAAAATGGCTTAACAGAGACGAAAAGATTTTTGCGATTTTTCGTAAAGAAAAAACCAATTTCTAGCGATTTTAAATCCTTTTTTATTTTTAAAAATATTTTAACCAAAATAACGTACAATGCACACTAGTCACGGTGCTATTACGATTATACAAAAACGTGGAAGTTTCTAATATCGCCGGATGAACGCGTACGAACCTCAACTGAATGTTCGACGGATCGCAAATATAATAAACGCTAACGATTCTTTCTTCAACACAGAATGTGTTAAAGGCGCAACACATGGTATTTTCGTTTATACGTTAATGCCTATATGAAGAACACATTGATTTATATATATATATATATATATCGCATTACAATAAATTATCTGCAAATAATTGTACAATTACAAAAAAGAATATTACACTAAGCAGCACTAAAGTAAATATTCCACCTATTCACAATCATAACCTTGATTATATGCTTCGAACAACCACATTTCCATCATTCGTGCTCATTGCGCTGTTGCATACTATATATATATATATATATATATATATATATATATATATATATATATATATATATATATATATATATATGTACTTAAGTATTCTTCGATTTCGAAAATACATATTTTCTTTTCACGGCCTCTCGTCTTGTATAAATAACAATTCGTATTCGACATATACGATAAATAAATTAATAAAAACTTGGACTGTATAATATTCGCTTATTTTCACAAAACGGTTTTTTTAACGTTCAATTTTTACCTCGAATATCGAAATATTAATTCATTCTCCAAGGAGTTGAATCTGAAAGTACTGCTATTAAAAGAACGGTTCGTCATGGATGCATAGATTGGCCCTTTGCTGTTTAATTTATACACGGGAGGGAGTCAATGTTTAAGGTAGCCTTTGACGAAAATGACGGTAAAATCAAAGTGAGCGGCTGTACGATTAATAGCATAATGCAGACGAGACAGTTTTATTATAAGAAATAGCCAGGACGAGTTACAGAAAAAAAGGTAGACAAACTTGCCAGCAAAATTTTCGGTCTGTCGACGGTCAACGAAGTTAAAACAAAAATGATAGCGGTTTCAAAGAAACCGAAAAAATGCTGGACATGGTTAAACGATAGGCTTCAACTATCAAATAGTTTTGAGAACGTAAATCGAAAAAAAAAAAAAAAACGAAGTACGATCGAGAATAGAGCAGGCGAGACAAATAATTAAAAACGTGCTGTCTGGAAACTAAATCGATTTTCACACCTACCATTAACAAATTGCTACGTTTTTTTCAGTTTTACTATACGGCTGCGAAAGCTAGACGCTGGATGCTAGAGACGTGAAAAGCGCGTTGAAACTTTCGACATGTATTCGTCGCGTAAAAAAAAAAAAAGTCAGCAATAAAGAAGTTCTTAATGAAGTGAATTAAAAGCCTCCAGAATGATTAATCTGTGTATCGGAGACCTAGGACACATTTTGAGAGACGACCTAAGTATGAAATATTGACACGAAATTCAAGGATGGAAAACCTACGACGCTGGTTCGGCTGTTCGTCTATGTCGAAAGAAGCTGTAGCCAAGTTGATCGCCAACCTTCGTAATGGAGATGACGGATGAAGTAGAAAAATTCGTTCTTGAAAATATATAATAAATATAAATCGAACTTAATCAGTACTCGTTGTATAGATCGACTTAAACTAAGGTACCCAACGCTTCGCGGATAAGATTAAAAAAAAAAAAAAGAGAAATTAAAATTACAATTTACGGAACTTACAATATGGAGGAATAGTATTCGCATTCATTCGGTAACAACAGCGTTTATAATGGAAAAGGTTTCATTTTTTAGCATATAACTGTGTGAGATATTAATGCGACCCAGGTGCAGACGAGCAAGTACAACATCATCTCTTCCGTTTTCGAAGTTTGTTAGTAAGTGGAAGTGCAGACCACTGGAGGTTACAGTGCGATATATTTAATTTTCCTTTTTTCTTATTTTCTCCGCTAACTGCAGCTCGTCGACTTTGCACTTATTAAGTACCTCTCGGTTGATCGTTTTGCCCATCCGCGAAATTCTAAGTACGCGTCTATAACGACCTGTTCATTTCGACGGTCTTCTCGATTCTTCTTTGACGATCCGAATTTACCGAGTTACCGTTAAGTAACGAACCGGGACGTAGCAACGCGATAATCATCGCTTCCTCGTTTCTAAGTCTATCATTTCTCAGAATTTTTTCAAATTTTCAAAAGCCTGTCTGTCATTTTTTTTTGTTTGTTTTAATTTCACAGTTATTTTCTCGATTTTTGTATCTTTATTTTTACGTTATATTTTCTTCGTTTTTAATTTATAACGTTCCATTCGAGCCGGTCTCCAGCTACTCTATGGTATTGTTTATTTTGAAGCATTTTAATTATATCATCCTGCCATCTTAATTTTTGTCTACCTTGTCTTCTTTTATTATAGATACACCATTCTGTGACTGCTTTTGTCCATTTATTGTTTTTCATTCTAGCTACATGTCCCATCCAATCCCATTTAAGTGCTACCGTTTGAGGGAGGCCTTTGCCCAGTATCAGGGCTAGATAATAATTATGCGTTAAATGATATATATGTAGGTACGTATATGTATGTATATATGTGTATATGTATATATTAATGTATATTTAGAGTAAGTTATACAAATAATTAGAATTATTATCATTCACTATGGCTAATAATAATAATAATAATAATAATTTATAACGTTTTCGATTTACTTTTCCGTTTCAGCTGTTATAGTACTTAATTATCCGCGTAGGTAATATTATTTATTTTAAATCCATTTATCTCGATGACCATCAATTATTTCATAATTTTATCCACGCATTCATCGAATAATCTCTTACATGTATATATATACATTTTTTTATTTCATAGTCATTCGAGCAATAACTGCTCATCGTGACCACAATGCATTGTCTCCAGATAGCACTTCAGGTTTGACCACTTTGGTGGCCTTACTCGTGCTCTTATTCCATAAATGTACTTTCCGAATAAGTCACTTTCCTTCCACATTACGTGAACTCGTAGTATTTTAGTATCGGAGAGACGTGGCGTTATTTTTAATTCATCTGAAATCGAACTATATGCGCGTCAGTCCGTCGAATTCACTTCAGAATTCAAAGTACATATTTCATTATTCGTTTGCTTCTCGTAAGGTTCACGTCTCTGCCGCCATATAGGAATAACGAGAATATGTAAGAGTTAGTCCGGATTTAATTTTAGTATTAAGAGATCGGTCTTTCCACATCTTATGTAATTCAGCTGATTTCGTTAAATGCGATTCTAGGTTTTATTTTTCCGCAACCGTCATCGTCAATAAATCCGACGAAACTACCTTACAATTTTTAGACTCCGGAGTGTCCGTATAGATTTCTTTTGGCCTGTTATTTTTCTTTATTACTACGATATTTGTTTTACTCCTGTTAACTGATAGACCTACCAATTATTCCTGAAATACCGTTTAAGGATTTCCTCATAACGAATTCTCCATATACATATTGAAAAGCATCGGAGATAGTATGCGTAATTACCTCGCTCCATTTTTGAAGTAAAATAGTAACTTTTTTTTGTTTCCATTCTTATTACAGCTTCGATAGAAGTATATAGATTATTTACCGGAAATATTAAGTGCTCTGATACGCCTACAGTGGCAAGCACTTCGCGCAGCTTTTCCCAATTAACGCAGTCGAAACTTCTTTATATGAAGCGCGCGTGTACATTGATTTATTATATTCGATATTTTGTTTTTCAATTAATCGCCAAATGAACAGAATTCACTCTCTGGTACCTTTCCCACTAACAAATTCACTTTTTATGTTCTCGTAATTGGCCAGCTTAGGTAGTGTTAAAAACGGTTTTTCTATATGCTTGAAAATAATGTCGAAAAGCTTTGCATGAATAAAGTAACTTTTATAGTGATTAATTTTTCATTTTGTTTTGTTAATTTATAAAATCACTACTCTCCAATACATCAACATTATAAATATACTATATTAGATATACGGCTGAAACGATTTAGAAGAAATTTTGTTACATAATTGTAATTCATTAAAATGACCCGCGTGGAAACTGGAAAATTTGAAATTTTTGCCCTCGACACCGAATACATCGCCTCTTCAATTTTGAAAATTTCGGTCTTTTTCCAGTTCGTCGTTTTTTATATTAAAAATCAATCGCTTTAAGCCGTTCAAATGTTAATAATCTTAAAAATTTGCTTGTATAAAATTTTATTTTTAGGGTGTATCGCTTCAAATTAACGTATCGCATATTGCGAAAAAAAATTGTAATAACTGAAATAATTAATTTAAGGAAAAAAATCGATCGAAAAATTCCAGAATTCATTTCCGATGAAAAAAGAAAAAACCATTACGGGTAGTCTCTCTCTGATATTTATTACATTTTTGATTACGACTCCGGAAATTAATGAAAGGAAATTCTGCATGAATGAAATAGTTATACATACGAAACGGTTTTTAACAGTGATCTAAATGTATTTTTCGAAAAAACAAGATTTTACAAAAAGAAAATGAAAAAAAAACGCCGAGTACAACTCGGTCGACCGATTCATAGAATAAGACGACCTTATATAAACATTGTAGGGGTCTATCGTTAAGTATTCCTACACGAATTTTCGTGCAGACAACACACACACACACGTGCACTGTATGGGTAGTATGGATACACATCCCCCAAAACAAAATTTTCAAATCAGGAAAATGCGGAACAATGTAAATAAATAACAAACCCTTCAATTGGAAATACAAAAAAAAAACAACAACAAAAAAACACACCATGATATACTGGTTGATCAAATAATAATGTTGATATATATATGTATATACGTATATATGTATATACGTATATATATATAAATTATAATAAACACACACACACACACATATATAACTATATATATATATAGCTGGCCATATAAACGGGTACATTTGTATGCAAATATACACGCGAATGTATATATATATATATATATATATATATATATATATATATATATATATATATATATATATATATATATATATAAAACCATTATTAGTTGATCAGCTAACATGTATATATCGTTACATGGACAAAAACTCATCCCTTCCGTCATTCTGTATAAATTTGTAATGGATATATATATATAAGGACTAAATGTTTTACGCACATCAATGCTGAAAGAACTAGACTAGTGACATAATATGTACAAGGCAAAATACCTGCTCCTGCCCCTTCTCGATATAAGTACGTCGCACACGTTCACATAAATACATATGTACAAATCACCACATATACATCATACAAAACAGTGAACGAATGTAGTATGTGAATGATACATATTACGACGATCATAAAAAGAAAATAATAAAGTTAGAAAATAAATAATTATTTATATATATATGTATATATAAATAAATTAATTTGTATTTAAATTTTTATGGCATCGCTCGATACAAACGTTAGATATATAAATTATATAAGTAATTTACGAAATAAGGAAAAATATTTAATATTAATGTCGATAAAATAACGGATAAAAAATCTAATTCGCTCACTAGTGTAGTAATTACAAACGTACATACGTATAGTTACGATAATTATTATTGTCGTCAAAATCTCGTTTGAGATGAGCTATCGTCGCACAATAATTTCAAAAATGATGGTTAGCGAGTTCGATTTTGGAAATTCGACAGAAAGGATGATGGTCATCAAGTTTATTAATGGGAAGATCGCTGAAACCATCATCGAACAAAACATCTTCAGCCGGGTAATACATATAACAAATCCACTACATACGTATGATGCAAAATAATGAACGAATGTAGTATATGAATGATACATACATAAATACATGTATTATTATATATTTAGGGAAGAGGAATACATTCGAAATTTAAAATTAAAAAGTTAAATAATCATAATAATGATAATAATAAAAAATAGGTAAATTAAAATGTGGTTATTATATTAAAAAATATTCGCTCGTTTCGTCTTTTTCACTTAAGTTTACGCGCTGTTATGGTATAGGCTTTAGTCGTTAATTTTTTTCTTAGATCAGAGTAATCGGAGTAATAAAAATAAATAAATATACTCGCGTTATTATATTATTAATAGGACGATATGAACCGTGTACTATAACATAAATACGGCAAAAAATTAATATATTTTCGTATATAAACATGTAAATAAAGACAACAATTCTCTAACCTCATTTAATTTATTTACATTTCGATAATACAATATATCAGTATTATTAACATGGGTATATATGTGAAATGGACGAAAAGTTTGCAACATTTCAGCTTCTATTTTGAGTATTATCACGTTGCACCATTTGAGGGTATGTAACATTGCAACCCGGCCCAGCTGGAGTATCGTAGAAAAATGCGACTAAAATCCAGAATAATAGGAAAAATTTATTCAGTTTGGCGTGAATTGAAATGGAAAGATTCGATTCCATTTGTAGTTTTTGGGCTCGTCTGTGTACGTTCTTTGACTTCTTCCAGGTAAAAAACAATAAACTAATGGAATATATAAATAATTTCTATAGCCGTGAATCGTGTAAAGCTGCTCGAAAAATGTTGGGCAATGTTTAAACGTGCCGTCAGCAAAAATGTTACAGACGGATCTGACAAGATTGTCAAATTCGACCGATATGTGATGACGGCAATTTGATGACTTTCATGAACATACGAAAAATTTTCATTTTTATATGTTCCGAATTGTTCTTGCAAACTGCGTAGTTGAACCATTGTCTGGTGTTTAAAGATGATGGTGGTGTTCCTATTACTCCTAATCTAGCGCGACGAATACCACGTCGTAAATCATTAATGTCGCGCATTGTCAATTCGTTTCCCCCCCCGTATTTCCGGAAATTTAGTTGATTAAAATAAATTACAGAATTAATTTTTTGTTAATTATTTAATTTGTAGACATAGAGGAATTAAGGATTTTTTAATTTGAGTAATATTTAAATAAAGTAAATTATATAGTTATTTCGAATTAATTTTGTAAACAAAAATGTGTGTGTGTGTGTGCATTATAGCTACATGTAATATATGTATACTCTTTTTATTTAATATTTTCGCATCTAAATAAAAAATACATACCTATACGTGTATGTATATAAAACAAGCACCGTTACGGGTTTTCAAATATCGCGTCACAAAAAATCGCACGTTTGCAGGGCACTAACAGTATAGGTTGTTACGAATGATTGAGAGAGAAGCTTCAAGTGAGAAGAAAGATTGAAACAACAGTCAGCATTCCCTACAACATTTATTAATAGTTATTTTTTGTACTCACACGTATAAGCACACTCAAATATTAGGGACGAATGAGAGAGATATACTGTAAGAAAAGTAAAGAAGTTTCTATAAAGACGACCGTCGAGCAGATAGAGGGTGGCGCCTAGATTGTTTACGATTTTTGGGTAAACTCGTAAATTATTCTTCGATCGAAAAGGGTCTTGGCCTGAGCTTTGTTGCCCGCGACTAGAGACAGATTATAGACACCCGATGTTTGGTCAGAAGGCGGTTACATCACGTCTTAAATGCAGAAAAAGCTTTCTACAGTGCTTAAGACGATTAGACAGACCACCGATAAAAGTTCGCGCACAGAGATGGACAGAAAAAGCGGGAAACGGAAGTAGATTGAAAGAAGAACTGAACCCGGGGCGCCTCCTAAGTTTGGCATAGTTGGAAAACCTTAAACCGACTTCGCTCTGGTTGTACCAGAACTTCACTGAATTTATTCAAATGGGGCCTGGCTGAAAATGATAAATGCAAGTGCGGAGAACAGCAGAACCATGGACACTTGTTCCGGTGTAACTTAGTGCCTTCAGGCATAACGGAAAAAAATTTACGGAGCACACAGCTAAGTGACGAAGCCATTAAAATGATTACATGGATTAATATTGTATAAACTTGACAAGCAATAACTATTTTACACATTATATATAATTTTATATATTGATCCTCATGCGTCTCGGACACGATAATAATAATAATAAGGACCACAATTTTTCAAGAATTAAAAAATGTAGAAAAATTGTATATATACAACATCCAATTTAATCAAAAATTCGAGAAGAACCCACACCATGAGGTAACATATATATATATGTGTGTGTATATATATATATGTATATATATGTATATACATACATGTGTGTGTACGCGCGTTTATGTGTATGTATTTATGTACAGATTACACTCATAAAAGAAACTCGGAACCAGTTTCACATCAATCTTTATCTAAGAGTTTATTTGTAATATTGTAATGTTTATTTATGTTGTCAAATTGTGAACATAAATAATATAAACTTTTTATAAATATGTCGTGTGCGGCTTTATAGGAAAGTTAAAATAGTAATTCATATCCCATTGCATATTTTGCCTATTCTGTCACGTGTGCGTTGGTGTATATATATATATATACATATATATATATATATATACACATATATATATATATTTAATATACGCTTAAAGTAACGTGTATTCCTGTGATAGAAGTAAAACTCATTTGTTTTTTCAAATTACTTCTATTTACTTAAAGAAGACGTTATTTGTACGCACGCATGTTTGCAACAGGATATTATTTTCAATTCGAGTTGAAAAAATAAAAATAAAGAAAAGTTGTTGCTACGACACGCCTCGGCGGTTTGATTGAAGATATTGTCAGGGGTGTTTTTTTTCTTTATTTAAGTATGGAATCTTTGCACCCCAAAATATCATGTACGTATGACATTTTATCAATCTACATTATTCACCGTTACACATATTGCACGTACGTTATACAAATCTTGATGGCATTGTTCACGAAGCGTGACGGAACGTATAGGCCCTGTTTACAACACGATAATGGCAAAGTTAAACGAACCAGACGTATACAGTTTGAAATTCGTAAATTTCATACAGTGAAATACGTCGTAAGTAAAAAAAAAAACAAACAAAAAACTGCCACCATCCCGACTCATTTGTAACAGCAAACCTGTCTGTAACTATTTAATTATAACAAATATATACATATATATATATATATATATATATATATATATATATATATATATATATATATATATAAAACAATGAAAATCAGAAGAACATTTTAGGAAATTGAAATCATTTAGGGAATTCTGATATTTAGGTTCTCTGTTTATAAGAAATCAGGTCGCGTATCGCAACGGGGGAAATAATCGTTTCATACTTTACAGACAGTACAAACAGATCGAGAATGGCCATCAGGTTCAAAGTGAAAATCAGTGCTAGTGTCAGTTGTAAACTACGCATAAGACACTCTGGACATTAAACGCGGAAAGCGTTAATCGGCTGAATGCATCGGAAATATGGACATTAGGACGAATAGCGTGGACGACGAAAATAAGGAATACAAAGGCACTCCGGAAAAGCGTGAAATCAAGAAGATAATAGACGAAATAACGAGCTGTAAAAGAAAGTTTGCAGAACACAAGATACGAGGAATATTCTTGCGTTCGATGCTCGAAGCACAATTGAAGGAAAACCAGTGGAACGAAAAAAAAAAAAACGAAATAATAGCAACAGAATTTGGGAAACGAGAACTGTATGAAATAATAGATGCAGCTGAGAAGAGATAAATACGATTTGATTCAATTTGACAAAAACGTCATAACCATTTTGATATACAAACAGTATATAGTGTACCGATGAACGAAATTCACAATATGCATTTATTAGCAGACGAAATTAATCCGTCCGTGTGTCTAAAAGAATCGGCAAAACATGTACTATTTCATTTAATTACAAAAATTACTTAAAATCACTAAACGTTTATTTTCTTGAAAATCGCAAAGCTTTTCGCCAATTACGCCATTATCGAGTGATATTTAAATTTAAATAAGATACGAAAATACATTCCACAATCTAAAAGTTGTGTACTATTTAACTTCAGATTACACGCTGGTTAATCAAAAATTAAAAAAAAAGAAAAAATCAAAAAACAATCCGTTGGTCTTTTTGCATTTATAAATTTCCTTATTCAACTTAATACATACGTTTCAATTATTATTATTATTATTATTATTATTATAATATAAATTATTGTTTTTAATACGTTATAGATTTATACATTTTCCGGGATTTTTAAATTTTTTTTTGGCCTGTACCATTGGTCGCCTTGGCCGATATTTCTTCTTGTTTTAAGCTATGATAGTTGGCTTATTATATTTTTATGTTAATACAAATTAAGTATATTTATGAAAATTGGTACAGTTACAGAAAAGCAATCCTTCGTGCCATACTCTATCGAACGCCTGTTTTACATCGAGAAAAACCGCGTCACATATCTTTTTAGATTCGAAAGATTCTTCAATAATGCTGCTTTATAAAATTAGGTGCCATCTTCCGTATCAGTTATTTGAAATACTCAAATCCTACCTTGACGAACGTTATTTTGTAGTCAAATATGGAGATGAAGAATCTCAACTTCATCCAATAAGTGCCGGTGTACCGCAAGGTAGCATACTGGGTCCGATGCTTTACCTAATTTATACAGCAGATTGTACCAAATAATACAGAAATCGCTACCTTCGCGGACGATACAGCTGTGATTTGTTCTGTCTTTTGAAAATGCAGAAGTTAACTTACAATCAGCAGTTAATACTATTTCAAAATGGTTCAGGCAGTGGCGAATAGAAATCAATGAAAAAAAATTAACTCGTGTAATATTTACAAATAAGAGAATACCCAGCATCAAAAATATTTATATCAATAATCAGGAAATTCCAGCTAAAGACTCAGTAAAATACCTGGGAATCCATTTGGATAAAAAACTAACCTGGAAAAACCACATAGCAGCCAAATGAAATGAATTGAATATAAAGTATAGGAGTATGCTTTGGCTTATTGGAAGAAAATCCGAATTAACACTGGAGAACAAGTTATTATTGTATAAACAAATTCTAACGCCTATTCGGGCGTACGGATGTCAACTCTGGGGCTGTGCTAAACAGAGTAATACAGCTATAATACAGCTATAATACAGCTATAATACAGCTATAATACAGCGTTTCCAAAATAAAGCATTGAGAACTATAATAGATGCCCCGTGGTATGTAAGCAATCTTACATTACACACAGACCTAGAAGTTACATCTGTTAAAGATAAAATTCAAGAAATGGCCCGTAAATATGGCGACAAACTTTCTTATCACACGAATGCTTTAGCTGTTGCTTTATTGGACAACTCTACAGATACCCGGCGTTTAAAACGAGTTTAACCTACAGATCTATTTTGAATAAGCATCAATAATATAAAGTACTAAAATACAATTAGCGAAAGTCCTTACCGTTGGGTAAGGAACTTCACAAGTCAATCGCAATTTCTGTTCAAAAAGGTTGCTATAGATAGCCTGAAGCTAGTGGCATAATTTCGGAAAGGAAAAAAAAAAAAAAAAAAAGGTTACAGAAAAGACGAGTAAATAAAAATGCGCATACCGAGCAGCGTTAACGCTCTTACTACGCGTCTTAAAGTTAGCGTACAACGAGGTCATACATTAGTTTATAAATAATGCTATATTTTTACAGGGAAAAATACAACTAAAAAAAATAGCCGAAAAGATAAAGAAATTAATTATGGTATTAATAGTATGTATTAATATAACTAAATGAATAAGGAAATAAAGAGAGAGAAATAATGATACATTAATTTAAAAACCGATACTAATTTATAACGACCTGCATAGTTAGACAACCTGGTGCTAAAGCGGCGAATGTTTGATCCTTTCGCGTTTATATTTTTTATATTTCCGGGTCAGTGAGTCGTGAGTATAATTTCCAATACGTTGTACGGTACTGGCTAGTCAGGCATTTGCTATAGAATATCTGTTAGCTTTTTCCTGTACAAGGTCAAAGATAGAAGGCTGGTTTACTGTTATCTTAGTGTAGTATGGAGCATTGAGATAAGCAGGCATTTATTTTGAACAGTTTGCAATTTATTAGGTGGACTTACTAACACCGGACCAAATTGGGCAGGAATATAATAATATATTTTTTATACGTCTAGAATTATTTTCGGTGAAAACCACGTCCTGATTATTCAAAAAACTTAACGTTTCGAATGGGCTTACACCACTCATCATCAGAAACGAACTAAACCACAAACCCTTGAGTTATTTCCTTTTATAGGCACTTCTCAATCGGAACTTAATATTTCCAGGGCTGTGATTGGTCCTACCGTCAGCTGATACATCACCTGATATTACTGTATGGTGATTGGTCAATTCTTCTGTAGTCATTATATTTCCAAGGCTATGATTGGTCCTACTATCAGATGATATTCCTGTATTGTGATTGGTTAATTTGTCAGTAGTAATTATATTTTCAGGGCTATGATTGGTCCTACCATCGGCTGATTCATCACCTGATATTCCTGTATTGTGATTGGTTGGTACTTCTGTAATCAATGGTTGGTTGGCCACTTCAGTAGGGTATTTTAATTTTTCTCTATTGTTAAGTAATACTGGTTTCCAAGCATCAGGTAGCCGAAATCCATCTTCTCTGTTGAAATTATTATGCTTTTCTATTTCAATAGCCTCTCGGACAATTCGCTTCCCATATTTTTGCTCCTTTACCAATACCTTCCTCTCCTCGAAGTCTATAGAGTGACCCGCTGTAATTAGATGTTCTGCTACTGCTGATTTACTTATGCGTTTATATTTACAATCTGCAGCATGCTCTTTAATGCGTGTATTAATAGACCTTCCAGTTTGTCCAATGTAGTTTTTGCCACACGAACAAGGAATTTTATACACGCCAGCAGTATGACCATCGGGAATTTTATCTTTATTATTATTTAACAGGTTCTTTATCTTTTTATAGGTGTCAAATACTGTTCTTATACTGTTTTTTTGTAACACTCTGGCAATCTTATCTGTTGTTCCCATAATGTAAGGTAACTTTATGCTTGCTCTATATTCTTCTTTGTTTTCCGCCTGTTTTTTTCTAGATGTTGTACTAAATTTATTAATATATCTCTCAGACTGTTTTATACTGTACCCATTGTTGATCATAGTCTGCTTAAGATTAACCAGTTCATTCTCAATACTACTGCTGTCACATAAACACTGGGCTCTCACTGTTAAAGTTTTGAAAACACCCAATTTTTGACTTGGGTTGTGGTGTGAATTTTTATGTATGTATAATCCAGTGTGTGTACTTTTTCGATACACACTAGTTGACCATGTGCCATCTATGTTTCTTTTTACTAGAACATCTAAGAAAGGTAAAACACCATTATTCTCCTCTTCCATGGTAAACTTGATATTAGGATGGATATTATTTAAACTTGTTTGAAATTCTTCTAATTTCTTACGCCCATGTTGCCATACTACAAATGTGTCATCCACATATCTGAACCAACACTTGGGATTCCAGTTATGAAGCACAAATTTATCAATTTCTTCCATATAAATGTTAGCAAATATCGGAGCTAGTCTTGATCCCATTGCCATACCTTCTATTTGTTTGTAAAATATTCCATCAAACGAGAACACATTATCAGCAGTTACTGTTTTTATAAATTCTACAATTTCACCTGAAACGCCTTTCTTTTTAATGATTTCTGTAGTTTCTGATACTGGGACATTTGTGAACAAGGAAACTACATCAAAACTAATTACCAAATCATCTTGTTCCACTTTTATTTCCTTCAATTTTTCGATGAATTGCACAGAATTCTGTATACACGATGGTAAACAACCTACTAGGGGCTTCAGCTGTTTAGCTATAAAACCTTCCAGATTATACATAGGACTGTTAATAGAACAAACTATAGGTCTTAATGGATAGCCAACTTTGTGTATTTTTGGTACTCCATAAATCCTTGGCATGGTAGGTACCTGGCAAATCAATTCCTTCTTAGTGCTTGCCTTTAACTGTGATGTTTTTATTAATCTTAATACTTTAGCAGTAATCCTATTAAGTGGATTTTTTTCTAATTTCACATAAGGACCTTGTTCTAATAGCTCTAGCATCTTACCTTTATATTCATCTGTCCTCATAATAACAGTAGCATTACCTTTGTCAGCCTTACATACAGTTATTTCTGGATTATTTTTCAATGATTTCAAGGCCATATACTCAGTCCGGGATATGTTCAGTCTGGGTGGTTTACACTGTCTTAATATTATAGAGCAATCTTGTCTTATAATTTCTGCCTTGTGTGGTGAAAGATTTCTAAGACCACTTTCCACACTACTCACTATATCTTCAACTGGAATCTTACGTGGACCTATAGCATAATTCAGACCTTTTTCCAGAACTCTCTCCACTTCAGATCCAAGAGGAATGTTAGTCAGGTTCACAACTGTATTCAACTTTTCTTCTCGGTGTCCACCCATCATTTTTTTCGCTTGATTAGTACTCAACTGAGAAAATTTACGTACCTGTTTACTCTTAGTAGCATCATATAACTTATTTGCATGTGTGCCTGTAATTCTATCCACTGTTTCCCAGTCGTTTATCTTGAGTATGTTTTTCAAACATTGTATCATATCATCCAATTTGCTATCCACTTTCACCAATTTTAACCGGATATACCTAATCTCATTTATCAGTAACTTCTTACCCAATTCTTGAAAACACTTCAGATTTCTACCTTTGGCTAGAGGATGCTTGATTTTAGCAAATGTCGGAGTAACCTGTTTATCTCGACACCGTTTTAAAAATGCTAAATCACACAAAAGCTTCATTTTTTTAGCACGAAATTTGTCCAACTGACGGCAATTTTTATACACATTCTCCCCATAGAGATTCGTTATATATTTATTAAAACTTTCGTGGTTGTTTTCCATACGTCTAGAATTATTTTCGGTGAAAACCACGTCCTGATTATTCAAAAAACTTAACGTTTCGAATGGGCTTACACCACTCATCATCAGAAACGAACTAAACCACAAACCCTTGAGTTATTTCCTTTTATAGGCACTTCTCAATCGGAACTTAATATTTCCAGGGCTGTGATTGGTCCTACCGTCAGCTGATACATCACCTGATATTACTGTATGGTGATTGGTCAATTCTTCTGTAGTCATTATATTTCCAAGGCTATGATTGGTCCTACTATCAGATGATATTCCTGTATTGTGATTGGTTAATTTGTCAGTAGTAATTATATTTTCAGGGCTATGATTGGTCCTACCATCGGCTGATTCATCACCTGATATTCCTGTATTGTGATTGGTTGGTACTTCTGTAATCAATGGTTGGTTGGCCACTTCAGTAGGGTATTTTAATTTTTCTCTATTGTTAAGTAATACTGGTTTCCAAGCATCAGGTAGCCGAAATCCATCTTCTCTGTTGAAATTATTATGCTTTTCTATTTCAATAGCCTCTCGGACAATTCGCTTCCCATATTTTTGCTCCTTTACCAATACCTTCCTCTCCTCGAAGTCTATAGAGTGACCCGCTGTAATTAGATGTTCTGCTACTGCTGATTTACTTATGCGTTTATATTTACATTGTCGAGATAAACAGGTTACTCCGACATTTGCTAAAATCAAGCATCCTCTAGTGAAAGGTAGAAATCTGAAGTGTTTTCAAGAATTGGGTAAGAAGTTACTGATAAATGAGATTAGGTATATCCGGTTAAAATTGGTGAAAGTGGATAGCAAATTGGATGATATGATACAATGTTTGAAAAACATACTCAAGATAAACGACTGGGAAACAGTGGATAGAATTACAGGCACACATGCAAATAAGTTATATGATGCTACTAAGAGTAAACAGGTACGTAAATTTTCTCAGTTGAGTACTAATCAAGCGAAAAAAATGATGGGTGGACACCGAGAAGAAAAGTTGAATACAGTTGTGAACCTGACTAACATTCCTCTTGGATCTGAAGTGGAGAGAGTTCTGGAAAAAGGTCTGAATTATGCTATAGGTCCACGTAAGATTCCAGTTGAAGATATAGTGAGTAGTGTGGAAAGTGGTCTTAGAAATCTTTCACCACACAAGGCAGAAATTATAAGACAAGATTGCTCTATAATATTAAGACAGTGTAAACCACCCAGACTGAACATATCCCGGACTGAGTATATGGCCTTGAAATCATTGAAAAATAATCCAGAAATAACTGTATGTAAGGCTGACAAAGGTAATGCTACTGTTATTATGAGGACAGATGAATATAAAGGTAAGATGCTAGAGCTATTAGAACAAGGTCCTTATGTGAAATTAGAAAAAAATCCACTTAATAGGATTACTGCTAAAGTATTAAGATTAATAAAAACATCACAGTTAAAGGCAAGCACTAAGAAGGAATTGATTTGCCAGGTACCTACCATGCCAAGGATTTATGGAGTACCAAAAATACACAAAGTTGGCTATCCATTAAGACCTATAGTTTGTTCTATTAACAGTCCTATGTATAATCTGGAAGGTTTTATAGCTAAACAGCTGAAGCCCCTAGTAGGTTGTTTACCATCGTGTATACAGAATTCTGTGCAATTCATCGAAAAATTGAAGGAAATAAAAGTGGAACAAGATGATTTGGTAATTAGTTTTGATGTAGTTTCCTTGTTCACAAATGTCCCAGTATCAGAAACTACAGAAATCATTAAAAAGAAAGGCGTTTCAGGTGAAATTGTAGAATTTATAAAAACAGTAACTGCTGATAATGTGTTCTCGTTTGATGGAATATTTTACAAACAAATAGAAGGTATGGCAATGGGATCAAGACTAGCTCCGATATTTGCTAACATTTATATGGAAGAAATTGATAAATTTGTGCTTCATAACTGGAATCCCAAGTGTTGGTTCAGATATGTGGATGACACATTTGTAGTATGGCAACATGGGCGTAAGAAATTAGAAGAATTTCAAACAAGTTTAAATAATATCCATCCTAATATCAAGTTTACCATGGAAGAGGAGAATAATGGTGTTTTACCTTTCTTAGATGTTCTAGTAAAAAGAAACATAGATGGCACATGGTCAACTAGTGTGTATCGAAAAAGTACACACACTGGATTATACATACATAAAAATTCACACCACAACCCAAGTCAAAAATTGGGTGTTTTCAAAACTTTAACAGTGAGAGCCCAGCGTTTATGTGACAGCAGTAGTATTGAGAATGAACTGGTTAATCTTAAGCAGACTATGATCAACAATGGGTACAGTATAAAACAGTCTGAGAGATATATTAATAAATTTAGTACAACATCTAGAAAAAAACAGGCGGAAAACAAAGAAGAATATAGAGCAAGCATAAAGTTACCTTACATTATGGGAACAACAGATAAGATTGCCAGAGTGTTACAAAAAAACAGTATAAGAACAGTATTTGACACCTATAAAAAGATAAAGAACCTGTTAAATAATAATAAAGATAAAATTCCCGATGGTCATACTGCTGGCGTGTATAAAATTCCTTGTTCGTGTGGCAAAAACTACATTGGACAAACTGGAAGGTCTATTAATACACGCATTAAAGAGCATGCTGCAGATTGTAAATATAAACGCATAAGTAAATCAGCAGTAGCAGAACATCTAATTACAGCGGGTCACTCTATAGACTTCGAGGAGAGGAAGGTATTGGTAAAGGAGCAAAAATATGGGAAGCGAATTGTCCGAGAGGCTATTGAAATAGAAAAGCATAATAATTTCAACAGAGAAGATGGATTTCGGCTACCTGATGCTTGGAAACCAGTATTACTTAACAATAGAGAAAAATTAAAATACCCTACTGAAGTGGCCAACCAACCATTGATTACAGAAGTACCAACCAATCACAATACAGGAATATCAGGTGATGAATCAGCCGATGGTAGGACCAATCATAGCCCTGAAAATATAATTACTACTGACAAATTAACCAATCACAATACAGGAATATCATCTGATAGTAGGACCAATCATAGCCTTGGAAATATAATGACTACAGAAGAATTGACCAATCACCATACAGTAATATCAGGTGATGTATCAGCTGACGGTAGGACCAATCACAGCCCTGGAAATATTAAGTTCCGATTGAGAAGTGCCTATAAAAGGAAATAACTCAAGGGTTTGTGGTTTAGTTCGTTTCTGATGATGAGTGGTGTAAGCCCATTCGAAACGTTAAGTTTTTTGAATAATCAGGACGTGGTTTTCACCGAAAATAATTCTAGACGTATGGAAAACAACCACGAAAGTTTTAATAAATATATAACGAATCTCTATGGGGAGAATGTGTATAAAAATTGCCGTCAGTTGGACAAATTTCGTGCTAAAAAAATGAAGCTTTTGTGTGATTTAGCATTTTTAAAACGGTGTCGAGATAAACAGGTTACTCCGACATTTGCTAAAATCAAGCATCCTCTAGCGAAAGGTAGAAATCTGAAGTGTTTTCAAGAATTGGGTAAGAAGTTACTGATAAATGAGATTAGGTATATCCGGTTAAAATTGGTGAAAGTGGATAGCAAATTGGATGATATGATACAATGTTTGAAAAACATACTCAAGATAAACGACTGGGAAACAGTGGATAGAATTACAGGCACACATGCAAATAAGTTATATGATGCTACTAAGAGTAAACAGGTACGTAAATTTTCTCAGTTGAGTACTAATCAAGCGGAAAAAATGATGGGTGGACACCGAGAAGAAAAGTTGAATACAGTTGTGAACCTGACTAACATTCCTCTTGGATCTGAAGTGGAGAGAGTTCTGGAAAAAGGTCTGAATTATGCTATAGGTCCACGTAAGATTCCAGTTGAAGATATAGTGAGTAGTGTGGAAAGTGGTCTTAGAAATCTTTCACCACACAAGGCAGAAATTATAAGACAAGATTGCTCTATAATATTAAGACAGTGTAAACCACCCAGACTGAACATATCCCGGACTGAGTATATGGCCTTGAAATCATTGAAAAATAATCCAGAAATAACTGTATGTAAGGCTGACAAAGGTAATGCTACTGTTATTATGAGGACAGATGAATATAAAGGTAAGATGCTAGAGCTATTAGAACAAGGTCCTTATGTGAAATTAGAAAAAAATCCACTTAATAGGATTACTGCTAAAGTATTAAGATTAATAAAAACATCACAGTTAAAGGCAAGCACTAAGAAGGAATTGATTTGCCAGGTACCTACCATGCCAAGGATTTATGGAGTACCAAAAATACACAAAGTTGGCTATCCATTAAGACCTATAGTTTGTTCTATTAACAGTCCTATGTATAATCTGGAAGGTTTTATAGCTAAACAGCTGAAGCCCCTAGTAGGTTGTTTACCATCGTGTATACAGAATTCTGTGCAATTCATCGAAAAATTGAAGGAAATAAAAGTGGAACAAGATGATTTGGTAATTAGTTTTGATGTAGTTTCCTTGTTCACAAATGTCCCAGTATCAGAAACTACAGAAATCATTAAAAAGAAAGGCGTTTCAGGTGAAATTGTAGAATTTATAAAAACAGTAACTGCTGATAATGTGTTCTCGTTTGATGGAATATTTTACAAACAAATAGAAGGTATGGCAATGGGATCAAGACTAGCTCCGATATTTGCTAACATTTATATGGAAGAAATTGATAAATTTGTGCTTCATAACTGGAATCCCAAGTGTTGGTTCAGATATGTGGATGACACATTTGTAGTATGGCAACATGGGCGTAAGAAATTAGAAGAATTTCAAACAAGTTTAAATAATATCCATCCTAATATCAAGTTTACCATGGAAGAGGAGAATAATGGTGTTTTACCTTTCTTAGATGTTCTAGTAAAAAGAAACATAGATGGCACATGGTCAACTAGTGTGTATCGAAAAAGTACACACACTGGATTATACATACATAAAAATTCACACCACAACCCAAGTCAAAAATTGGGTGTTTTCAAAACTTTAACAGTGAGAGCCCAGCGTTTATGTGACAGCAGTAGTATTGAGAATGAACTGGTTAATCTTAAGCAGACTATGATCAACAATGGGTACAGTATAAAACAGTCTGAGAGATATATTAATAAATTTAGTACAACATCTAGAAAAAAACAGGCGGAAAACAAAGAAGAATATAGAGCAAGCATAAAGTTACCTTACATTATGGGAACAACAGATAAGATTGCCAGAGTGTTACAAAAAAACAGTATAAGAACAGTATTTGACACCTATAAAAAGATAAAGAACCTGTTAAATAATAATAAAGATAAAATTCCCGATGGTCATACTGCTGGCGTGTATAAAATTCCTTGTTCGTGTGGCAAAAACTACATTGGACAAACTGGAAGGTCTATTAATACACGCATTAAAGAGCATGCTGCAGATTGTAAATATAAACGCATAAGTAAATCAGCAGTAGCAGAACATCTAATTACAGCGGGTCACTCTATAGACTTCGAGGAGAGGAAGGTATTGGTAAAGGAGCAAAAATATGGGAAGCGAATTGTCCGAGAGGCTATTGAAATAGAAAAGCATAATAATTTCAACAGAGAAGATGGATTTCGGCTACCTGATGCTTGGAAACCAGTATTACTTAACAATAGAGAAAAATTAAAATACCCTACTGAAGTGGCCAACCAACCATTGATTACAGAAGTACCAACCAATCACAATACAGGAATATCAGGTGATGAATCAGCCGATGGTAGGACCAATCATAGCCCTGAAAATATAATTACTACTGACAAATTAACCAATCACAATACAGGAATATCATCTGATAGTAGGACCAATCATAGCCTTGGAAATATAATGACTACAGAAGAATTGACCAATCACCATACAGTAATATCAGGTGATGTATCAGCTGACGGTAGGACCAATCACAGCCCTGGAAATATTAAGTTCCGATTGAGAAGTGCCTATAAAAGGAAATAACTCAAGGGTTTGTGGTTTAGTTCGTTTCTGATGATGAGTGGTGTAAGCCCATTCGAAACGTTAAGTTTTTTGAATAATCAGGACGTGGTTTTCACCGAAAATAATTCTAGACGTATGGAAAACAACCACGAAAGTTTTAATAAATATATAACGAATCTCTATGGGGAGAATGTGTATAAAAATTGCCGTCAGTTGGACAAATTTCGTGCTAAAAAAATGAAGCTTTTGTGTGATTTAGCATTTTTAAAACGGTGTCGAGATAAACAGGTTACTCCGACATTTGCTAAAATCAAGCATCCTCTAGCGAAAGGTAGAAATCTGAAGTGTTTTCAAGAATTGGGTAAGAAGTTACTGATAAATGAGATTAGGTATATCCGGTTAAAATTGGTGAAAGTGGATAGCAAATTGGATGATATGATACAATGTTTGAAAAACATACTCAAGATAAACGACTGGGAAACAGTGGATAGAATTACAGGCACACATGCAAATAAGTTATATGATGCTACTAAGAGTAAACAGGTACGTAAATTTTCTCAGTTGAGTACTAATCAAGCGAAAAAAATGATGGGTGGACACCGAGAAGAAAAGTTGAATACAGTTGTGAACCTGACTAACATTCCTCTTGGATCTGAAGTGGAGAGAGTTCTGGAAAAAGGTCTGAATTATGCTATAGGTCCACGTAAGATTCCAGTTGAAGATATAGTGAGTAGTGTGGAAAGTGGTCTTAGAAATCTTTCACCACACAAGGCAGAAATTATAAGACAAGATTGCTCTATAATATTAAGACAGTGTAAACCACCCAGACTGAACATATCCCGGACTGAGTATATGGCCTTGAAATCATTGAAAAATAATCCAGAAATAACTGTATGTAAGGCTGACAAAGGTAATGCTACTGTTATTATGAGGACAGATGAATATAAAGGTAAGATGCTAGAGCTATTAGAACAAGGTCCTTATGTGAAATTAGAAAAAAATCCACTTAATAGGATTACTGCTAAAGTATTAAGATTAATAAAAACATCACAGTTAAAGGCAAGCACTAAGAAGGAATTGATTTGCCAGGTACCTACCATGCCAAGGATTTATGGAGTACCAAAAATACACAAAGTTGGCTATCCATTAAGACCTATAGTTTGTTCTATTAACAGTCCTATGTATAATCTGGAAGGTTTTATAGCTAAACAGCTGAAGCCCCTAGTAGGTTGTTTACCATCGTGTATACAGAATTCTGTGCAATTCATCGAAAAATTGAAGGAAATAAAAGTGGAACAAGATGATTTGGTAATTAGTTTTGATGTAGTTTCCTTGTTCACAAATGTCCCAGTATCAGAAACTACAGAAATCATTAAAAAGAAAGGCGTTTCAGGTGAAATTGTAGAATTTATAAAAACAGTAACTGCTGATAATGTGTTCTCGTTTGATGGAATATTTTACAAACAAATAGAAGGTATGGCAATGGGATCAAGACTAGCTCCGATATTTGCTAACATTTATATGGAAGAAATTGATAAATTTGTGCTTCATAACTGGAATCCCAAGTGTTGGTTCAGATATGTGGATGACACATTTGTAGTATGGCAACATGGGCGTAAGAAATTAGAAGAATTTCAAACAAGTTTAAATAATATCCATCCTAATATCAAGTTTACCATGGAAGAGGAGAATAATGGTGTTTTACCTTTCTTAGATGTTCTAGTAAAAAGAAACATAGATGGCACATGGTCAACTAGTGTGTATCGAAAAAGTACACACACTGGATTATACATACATAAAAATTCACACCACAACCCAAGTCAAAAATTGGGTGTTTTCAAAACTTTAACAGTGAGAGCCCAGCGTTTATGTGACAGCAGTAGTATTGAGAATGAACTGGTTAATCTTAAGCAGACTATGATCAACAATGGGTACAGTATAAAACAGTCTGAGAGATATATTAATAAATTTAGTACAACATCTAGAAAAAAACAGGCGGAAAACAAAGAAGAATATAGAGCAAGCATAAAGTTACCTTACATTATGGGAACAACAGATAAGATTGCCAGAGTGTTACAAAAAAACAGTATAAGAACAGTATTTGACACCTATAAAAAGATAAAGAACCTGTTAAATAATAATAAAGATAAAATTCCCGATGGTCATACTGCTGGCGTGTATAAAATTCCTTGTTCGTGTGGCAAAAACTACATTGGACAAACTGGAAGGTCTATTAATACACGCATTAAAGAGCATGCTGCAGATTGTAAATATAAACGCATAAGTAAATCAGCAGTAGCAGAACATCTAATTACAGCGGGTCACTCTATAGACTTCGAGGAGAGGAAGGTATTGGTAAAGGAGCAAAAATATGGGAAGCGAATTGTCCGAGAGGCTATTGAAATAGAAAAGCATAATAATTTCAACAGAGAAGATGGATTTCGGCTACCTGATGCTTGGAAACCAGTATTACTTAACAATAGAGAAAAATTAAAATACCCTACTGAAGTGGCCAACCAACCATTGATTACAGAAGTACCAACCAATCACAATACAGGAATATCAGGTGATGAATCAGCCGATGGTAGGACCAATCATAGCCCTGAAAATATAATTACTACTGACAAATTAACCAATCACAATACAGGAATATCATCTGATAGTAGGACCAATCATAGCCTTGGAAATATAATGACTACAGAAGAATTGACCAATCACCATACAGTAATATCAGGTGATGTATCAGCTGACGGTAGGACCAATCACAGCCCTGGAAATATTAAGTTCCGATTGAGAAGTGCCTATAAAAGGAAATAACTCAAGGGTTTGTGGTTTAGTTCGTTTCTGATGATGAGTGGTGTAAGCCCATTCGAAACGTTAAGTTTTTTGAATAATCAGGACGTGGTTTTCACCGAAAATAATTCTAGACGTATGGAAAACAACCACGAAAGTTTTAATAAATATATAACGAATCTCTATGGGGAGAATGTGTATAAAAATTGCCGTCAGTTGGACAAATTTCGTGCTAAAAAAATGAAGCTTTTGTGTGATTTAGCATTTTTAAAACGGTGTCGAGATAAACAGGTTACTCCGACATTTGCTAAAATCAAGCATCCTCTAGCGAAAGGTAGAAATCTGAAGTGTTTTCAAGAATTGGGTAAGAAGTTACTGATAAATGAGATTAGGTATATCCGGTTAAAATTGGTGAAAGTGGATAGCAAATTGGATGATATGATACAATGTTTGAAAAACATACTCAAGATAAACGACTGGGAAACAGTGGATAGAATTACAGGCACACATGCAAATAAGTTATATGATGCTACTAAGAGTAAACAGGTACGTAAATTTTCTCAGTTGAGTACTAATCAAGCGGAAAAAATGATGGGTGGACACCGAGAAGAAAAGTTGAATACAGTTGTGAACCTGACTAACATTCCTCTTGGATCTGAAGTGGAGAGAGTTCTGGAAAAAGGTCTGAATTATGCTATAGGTCCACGTAAGATTCCAGTTGAAGATATAGTGAGTAGTGTGGAAAGTGGTCTTAGAAATCTTTCACCACACAAGGCAGAAATTATAAGACAAGATTGCTCTATAATATTAAGACAGTGTAAACCACCCAGACTGAACATATCCCGGACTGAGTATATGGCCTTGAAATCATTGAAAAATAATCCAGAAATAACTGTATGTAAGGCTGACAAAGGTAATGCTACTGTTATTATGAGGACAGATGAATATAAAGGTAAGATGCTAGAGCTATTAGAACAAGGTCCTTATGTGAAATTAGAAAAAAATCCACTTAATAGGATTACTGCTAAAGTATTAAGATTAATAAAAACATCACAGTTAAAGGCAAGCACTAAGAAGGAATTGATTTGCCAGGTACCTACCATGCCAAGGATTTATGGAGTACCAAAAATACACAAAGTTGGCTATCCATTAAGACCTATAGTTTGTTCTATTAACAGTCCTATGTATAATCTGGAAGGTTTTATAGCTAAACAGCTGAAGCCCCTAGTAGGTTGTTTACCATCGTGTATACAGAATTCTGTGCAATTCATCGAAAAATTGAAGGAAATAAAAGTGGAACAAGATGATTTGGTAATTAGTTTTGATGTAGTTTCCTTGTTCACAAATGTCCCAGTATCAGAAACTACAGAAATCATTAAAAAGAAAGGCGTTTCAGGTGAAATTGTAGAATTTATAAAAACAGTAACTGCTGATAATGTGTTCTCGTTTGATGGAATATTTTACAAACAAATAGAAGGTATGGCAATGGGATCAAGACTAGCTCCGATATTTGCTAACATTTATATGGAAGAAATTGATAAATTTGTGCTTCATAACTGGAATCCCAAGTGTTGGTTCAGATATGTGGATGACACATTTGTAGTATGGCAACATGGGCGTAAGAAATTAGAAGAATTTCAAACAAGTTTAAATAATATCCATCCTAATATCAAGTTTACCATGGAAGAGGAGAATAATGGTGTTTTACCTTTCTTAGATGTTCTAGTAAAAAGAAACATAGATGGCACATGGTCAACTAGTGTGTATCGAAAAAGTACACACACTGGATTATACATACATAAAAATTCACACCACAACCCAAGTCAAAAATTGGGTGTTTTCAAAACTTTAACAGTGAGAGCCCAGCGTTTATGTGACAGCAGTAGTATTGAGAATGAACTGGTTAATCTTAAGCAGACTATGATCAACAATGGGTACAGTATAAAACAGTCTGAGAGATATATTAATAAATTTAGTACAACATCTAGAAAAAAACAGGCGGAAAACAAAGAAGAATATAGAGCAAGCATAAAGTTACCTTACATTATGGGAACAACAGATAAGATTGCCAGAGTGTTACAAAAAAACAGTATAAGAACAGTATTTGACACCTATAAAAAGATAAAGAACCTGTTAAATAATAATAAAGATAAAATTCCCGATGGTCATACTGCTGGCGTGTATAAAATTCCTTGTTCGTGTGGCAAAAACTACATTGGACAAACTGGAAGGTCTATTAATACACGCATTAAAGAGCATGCTGCAGATTGTAAATATAAACGCATAAGTAAATCAGCAGTAGCAGAACATCTAATTACAGCGGGTCACTCTATAGACTTCGAGGAGAGGAAGGTATTGGTAAAGGAGCAAAAATATGGGAAGCGAATTGTCCGAGAGGCTATTGAAATAGAAAAGCATAATAATTTCAACAGAGAAGATGGATTTCGGCTACCTGATGCTTGGAAACCAGTATTACTTAACAATAGAGAAAAATTAAAATACCCTACTGAAGTGGCCAACCAACCATTGATTACAGAAGTACCAACCAATCACAATACAGGAATATCAGGTGATGAATCAGCCGATGGTAGGACCAATCATAGCCCTGAAAATATAATTACTACTGACAAATTAACCAATCACAATACAGGAATATCATCTGATAGTAGGACCAATCATAGCCTTGGAAATATAATGACTACAGAAGAATTGACCAATCACCATACAGTAATATCAGGTGATGTATCAGCTGACGGTAGGACCAATCACAGCCCTGGAAATATTAAGTTCCGATTGAGAAGTGCCTATAAAAGGAAATAACTCAAGGGTTTGTGGTTTAGTTCGTTTCTGATGATGAGTGGTGTAAGCCCATTCGAAACGTTAAGTTTTTTGAATAATCAGGACGTGGTTTTCACCGAAAATAATTCTAGACGTATGGAAAACAACCACGAAAGTTTTAATAAATATATAACGAATCTCTATGGGGAGAATGTGTATAAAAATTGCCGTCAGTTGGACAAATTTCGTGCTAAAAAAATGAAGCTTTTGTGTGATTTAGCATTTTTAAAACGGTGTCGAGATAAACAGGTTACTCCGACATTTGCTAAAATCAAGCATCCTCTAGCCAAAGGTAGAAATCTGAAGTGTTTTCAAGAATTGGGTAAGAAGTTACTGATAAATGAGATTAGGTATATCCGGTTAAAATTGGTGAAAGTGGATAGCAAATTGGATGATATGATACAATGTTTGAAAAACATACTCAAGATAAACGACTGGGAAACAGTGGATAGAATTACAGGCACACATGCAAATAAGTTATATGATGCTACTAAGAGTAAACAGGTACGTAAATTTTCTCAGTTGAGTACTAATCAAGCGAAAAAAATGATGGGTGGACACCGAGAAGAAAAGTTGAATACAGTTGTGAACCTGACTAACATTCCTCTTGGATCTGAAGTGGAGAGAGTTCTGGAAAAAGGTCTGAATTATGCTATAGGTCCACGTAAGATTCCAGTTGAAGATATAGTGAGTAGTGTGGAAAGTGGTCTTAGAAATCTTTCACCACACAAGGCAGAAATTATAAGACAAGATTGCTCTATAATATTAAGACAGTGTAAACCACCCAGACTGAACATATCCCGGACTGAGTATATGGCCTTGAAATCATTGAAAAATAATCCAGAAATAACTGTATGTAAGGCTGACAAAGGTAATGCTACTGTTATTATGAGGACAGATGAATATAAAGGTAAGATGCTAGAGCTATTAGAACAAGGTCCTTATGTGAAATTAGAAAAAAATCCACTTAATAGGATTACTGCTAAAGTATTAAGATTAATAAAAACATCACAGTTAAAGGCAAGCACTAAGAAGGAATTGATTTGCCAGGTACCTACCATGCCAAGGATTTATGGAGTACCAAAAATACACAAAGTTGGCTATCCATTAAGACCTATAGTTTGTTCTATTAACAGTCCTATGTATAATCTGGAAGGTTTTATAGCTAAACAGCTGAAGCCCCTAGTAGGTTGTTTACCATCGTGTATACAGAATTCTGTGCAATTCATCGAAAAATTGAAGGAAATAAAAGTGGAACAAGATGATTTGGTAATTAGTTTTGATGTAGTTTCCTTGTTCACAAATGTCCCAGTATCAGAAACTACAGAAATCATTAAAAAGAAAGGCGTTTCAGGTGAAATTGTAGAATTTATAAAAACAGTAACTGCTGATAATGTGTTCTCGTTTGATGGAATATTTTACAAACAAATAGAAGGTATGGCAATGGGATCAAGACTAGCTCCGATATTTGCTAACATTTATATGGAAGAAATTGATAAATTTGTGCTTCATAACTGGAATCCCAAGTGTTGGTTCAGATATGTGGATGACACATTTGTAGTATGGCAACATGGGCGTAAGAAATTAGAAGAATTTCAAACAAGTTTAAATAATATCCATCCTAATATCAAGTTTACCATGGAAGAGGAGAATAATGGTGTTTTACCTTTCTTAGATGTTCTAGTAAAAAGAAACATAGATGGCACATGGTCAACTAGTGTGTATCGAAAAAGTACACACACTGGATTATACATACATAAAAATTCACACCACAACCCAAGTCAAAAATTGGGTGTTTTCAAAACTTTAACAGTGAGAGCCCAGCGTTTATGTGACAGCAGTAGTATTGAGAATGAACTGGTTAATCTTAAGCAGACTATGATCAACAATGGGTACAGTATAAAACAGTCTGAGAGATATATTAATAAATTTAGTACAACATCTAGAAAAAAACAGGCGGAAAACAAAGAAGAATATAGAGCAAGCATAAAGTTACCTTACATTATGGGAACAACAGATAAGATTGCCAGAGTGTTACAAAAAAACAGTATAAGAACAGTATTTGACACCTATAAAAAGATAAAGAACCTGTTAAATAATAATAAAGATAAAATTCCCGATGGTCATACTGCTGGCGTGTATAAAATTCCTTGTTCGTGTGGCAAAAACTACATTGGACAAACTGGAAGGTCTATTAATACACGCATTAAAGAGCATGCTGCAGATTGTAAATATAAACGCATAAGTAAATCAGCAGTAGCAGAACATCTAATTACAGCGGGTCACTCTATAGACTTCGAGGAGAGGAAGGTATTGGTAAAGGAGCAAAAATATGGGAAGCGAATTGTCCGAGAGGCTATTGAAATAGAAAAGCATAATAATTTCAACAGAGAAGATGGATTTCGGCTACCTGATGCTTGGAAACCAGTATTACTTAACAATAGAGAAAAATTAAAATACCCTACTGAAGTGGCCAACCAACCATTGATTACAGAAGTACCAACCAATCACAATACAGGAATATCAGGTGATGAATCAGCCGATGGTAGGACCAATCATAGCCCTGAAAATATAATTACTACTGACAAATTAACCAATCACAATACAGGAATATCATCTGATAGTAGGACCAATCATAGCCTTGGAAATATAATGACTACAGAAGAATTGACCAATCACCATACAGTAATATCAGGTGATGTATCAGCTGACGGTAGGACCAATCACAGCCCTGGAAATATTAAGTTCCGATTGAGAAGTGCCTATAAAAGGAAATAACTCAAGGGTTTGTGGTTTAGTTCGTTTCTGATGATGAGTGGTGTAAGCCCATTCGAAACGTTAAGTTTTTTGAATAATCAGGACGTGGTTTTCACCGAAAATAATTCTAGACGTATGGAAAACAACCACGAAAGTTTTAATAAATATATAACGAATCTCTATGGGGAGAATGTGTATAAAAATTGCCGTCAGTTGGACAAATTTCGTGCTAAAAAAATGAAGCTTTTGTGTGATTTAGCATTTTTAAAACGGTGTCGAGATAAACAGGTTACTCCGACATTTGCTAAAATCAAGCATCCTCTAGCCAAAGGTAGAAATCTGAAGTGTTTTCAAGAATTGGGTAAGAAGTTACTGATAAATGAGATTAGGTATATCCGGTTAAAATTGGTGAAAGTGGATAGCAAATTGGATGATATGATACAATGTTTGAAAAACATACTCAAGATAAACGACTGGGAAACAGTGGATAGAATTACAGGCACACATGCAAATAAGTTATATGATGCTACTAAGAGTAAACAGGTACGTAAATTTTCTCAGTTGAGTACTAATCAAGCGAAAAAAATGATGGGTGGACACCGAGAAGAAAAGTTGAATACAGTTGTGAACCTGACTAACATTCCTCTTGGATCTGAAGTGGAGAGAGTTCTGGAAAAAGGTCTGAATTATGCTATAGGTCCACGTAAGATTCCAGTTGAAGATATAGTGAGTAGTGTGGAAAGTGGTCTTAGAAATCTTTCACCACACAAGGCAGAAATTATAAGACAAGATTGCTCTATAATATTAAGACAGTGTAAACCACCCAGACTGAACATATCCCGGACTGAGTATATGGCCTTGAAATCATTGAAAAATAATCCAGAAATAACTGTATGTAAGGCTGACAAAGGTAATGCTACTGTTATTATGAGGACAGATGAATATAAAGGTAAGATGCTAGAGCTATTAGAACAAGGTCCTTATGTGAAATTAGAAAAAAATCCACTTAATAGGATTACTGCTAAAGTATTAAGATTAATAAAAACATCACAGTTAAAGGCAAGCACTAAGAAGGAATTGATTTGCCAGGTACCTACCATGCCAAGGATTTATGGAGTACCAAAAATACACAAAGTTGGCTATCCATTAAGACCTATAGTTTGTTCTATTAACAGTCCTATGTATAATCTGGAAGGTTTTATAGCTAAACAGCTGAAGCCCCTAGTAGGTTGTTTACCATCGTGTATACAGAATTCTGTGCAATTCATCGAAAAATTGAAGGAAATAAAAGTGGAACAAGATGATTTGGTAATTAGTTTTGATGTAGTTTCCTTGTTCACAAATGTCCCAGTATCAGAAACTACAGAAATCATTAAAAAGAAAGGCGTTTCAGGTGAAATTGTAGAATTTATAAAAACAGTAACTGCTGATAATGTGTTCTCGTTTGATGGAATATTTTACAAACAAATAGAAGGTATGGCAATGGGATCAAGACTAGCTCCGATATTTGCTAACATTTATATGGAAGAAATTGATAAATTTGTGCTTCATAACTGGAATCCCAAGTGTTGGTTCAGATATGTGGATGACACATTTGTAGTATGGCAACATGGGCGTAAGAAATTAGAAGAATTTCAAACAAGTTTAAATAATATCCATCCTAATATCAAGTTTACCATGGAAGAGGAGAATAATGGTGTTTTACCTTTCTTAGATGTTCTAGTAAAAAGAAACATAGATGGCACATGGTCAACTAGTGTGTATCGAAAAAGTACACACACTGGATTATACATACATAAAAATTCACACCACAACCCAAGTCAAAAATTGGGTGTTTTCAAAACTTTAACAGTGAGAGCCCAGCGTTTATGTGACAGCAGTAGTATTGAGAATGAACTGGTTAATCTTAAGCAGACTATGATCAACAATGGGTACAGTATAAAACAGTCTGAGAGATATATTAATAAATTTAGTACAACATCTAGAAAAAAACAGGCGGAAAACAAAGAAGAATATAGAGCAAGCATAAAGTTACCTTACATTATGGGAACAACAGATAAGATTGCCAGAGTGTTACAAAAAAACAGTATAAGAACAGTATTTGACACCTATAAAAAGATAAAGAACCTGTTAAATAATAATAAAGATAAAATTCCCGATGGTCATACTGCTGGCGTGTATAAAATTCCTTGTTCGTGTGGCAAAAACTACATTGGACAAACTGGAAGGTCTATTAATACACGCATTAAAGAGCATGCTGCAGATTGTAAATATAAACGCATAAGTAAATCAGCAGTAGCAGAACATCTAATTACAGCGGGTCACTCTATAGACTTCGAGGAGAGGAAGGTATTGGTAAAGGAGCAAAAATATGGGAAGCGAATTGTCCGAGAGGCTATTGAAATAGAAAAGCATAATAATTTCAACAGAGAAGATGGATTTCGGCTACCTGATGCTTGGAAACCAGTATTACTTAACAATAGAGAAAAATTAAAATACCCTACTGAAGTGGCCAACCAACCATTGATTACAGAAGTACCAACCAATCACAATACAGGAATATCAGGTGATGAATCAGCCGATGGTAGGACCAATCATAGCCCTGAAAATATAATTACTACTGACAAATTAACCAATCACAATACAGGAATATCATCTGATAGTAGGACCAATCATAGCCTTGGAAATATAATGACTACAGAAGAATTGACCAATCACCATACAGTAATATCAGGTGATGTATCAGCTGACGGTAGGACCAATCACAGCCCTGGAAATATTAAGTTCCGATTGAGAAGTGCCTATAAAAGGAAATAACTCAAGGGTTTGTGGTTTAGTTCGTTTCTGATGATGAGTGGTGTAAGCCCATTCGAAACGTTAAGTTTTTTGAATAATCAGGACGTGGTTTTCACCGAAAATAATTCTAGACGTATGGAAAACAACCACGAAAGTTTTAATAAATATATAACGAATCTCTATGGGGAGAATGTGTATAAAAATTGCCGTCAGTTGGACAAATTTCGTGCTAAAAAAATGAAGCTTTTGTGTGATTTAGCATTTTTAAAACGGTGTCGAGATAAACAGGTTACTCCGACATTTGCTAAAATCAAGCATCCTCTAGCCAAAGGTAGAAATCTGAAGTGTTTTCAAGAATTGGGTAAGAAGTTACTGATAAATGAGATTAGGTATATCCGGTTAAAATTGGTGAAAGTGGATAGCAAATTGGATGATATGATACAATGTTTGAAAAACATACTCAAGATAAACGACTGGGAAACAGTGGATAGAATTACAGGCACACATGCAAATAAGTTATATGATGCTACTAAGAGTAAACAGGTACGTAAATTTTCTCAGTTGAGTACTAATCAAGCGAAAAAAATGATGGGTGGACACCGAGAAGAAAAGTTGAATACAGTTGTGAACCTGACTAACATTCCTCTTGGATCTGAAGTGGAGAGAGTTCTGGAAAAAGGTCTGAATTATGCTATAGGTCCACGTAAGATTCCAGTTGAAGATATAGTGAGTAGTGTGGAAAGTGGTCTTAGAAATCTTTCACCACACAAGGCAGAAATTATAAGACAAGATTGCTCTATAATATTAAGACAGTGTAAACCACCCAGACTGAACATATCCCGGACTGAGTATATGGCCTTGAAATCATTGAAAAATAATCCAGAAATAACTGTATGTAAGGCTGACAAAGGTAATGCTACTGTTATTATGAGGACAGATGAATATAAAGGTAAGATGCTAGAGCTATTAGAACAAGGTCCTTATGTGAAATTAGAAAAAAATCCACTTAATAGGATTACTGCTAAAGTATTAAGATTAATAAAAACATCACAGTTAAAGGCAAGCACTAAGAAGGAATTGATTTGCCAGGTACCTACCATGCCAAGGATTTATGGAGTACCAAAAATACACAAAGTTGGCTATCCATTAAGACCTATAGTTTGTTCTATTAACAGTCCTATGTATAATCTGGAAGGTTTTATAGCTAAACAGCTGAAGCCCCTAGTAGGTTGTTTACCATCGTGTATACAGAATTCTGTGCAATTCATCGAAAAATTGAAGGAAATAAAAGTGGAACAAGATGATTTGGTAATTAGTTTTGATGTAGTTTCCTTGTTCACAAATGTCCCAGTATCAGAAACTACAGAAATCATTAAAAAGAAAGGCGTTTCAGGTGAAATTGTAGAATTTATAAAAACAGTAACTGCTGATAATGTGTTCTCGTTTGATGGAATATTTTACAAACAAATAGAAGGTATGGCAATGGGATCAAGACTAGCTCCGATATTTGCTAACATTTATATGGAAGAAATTGATAAATTTGTGCTTCATAACTGGAATCCCAAGTGTTGGTTCAGATATGTGGATGACACATTTGTAGTATGGCAACATGGGCGTAAGAAATTAGAAGAATTTCAAACAAGTTTAAATAATATCCATCCTAATATCAAGTTTACCATGGAAGAGGAGAATAATGGTGTTTTACCTTTCTTAGATGTTCTAGTAAAAAGAAACATAGATGGCACATGGTCAACTAGTGTGTATCGAAAAAGTACACACACTGGATTATACATACATAAAAATTCACACCACAACCCAAGTCAAAAATTGGGTGTTTTCAAAACTTTAACAGTGAGAGCCCAGCGTTTATGTGACAGCAGTAGTATTGAGAATGAACTGGTTAATCTTAAGCAGACTATGATCAACAATGGGTACAGTATAAAACAGTCTGAGAGATATATTAATAAATTTAGTACAACATCTAGAAAAAAACAGGCGGAAAACAAAGAAGAATATAGAGCAAGCATAAAGTTACCTTACATTATGGGAACAACAGATAAGATTGCCAGAGTGTTACAAAAAAACAGTATAAGAACAGTATTTGACACCTATAAAAAGATAAAGAACCTGTTAAATAATAATAAAGATAAAATTCCCGATGGTCATACTGCTGGCGTGTATAAAATTCCTTGTTCGTGTGGCAAAAACTACATTGGACAAACTGGAAGGTCTATTAATACACGCATTAAAGAGCATGCTGCAGATTGTAAATATAAACGCATAAGTAAATCAGCAGTAGCAGAACATCTAATTACAGCGGGTCACTCTATAGACTTCGAGGAGAGGAAGGTATTGGTAAAGGAGCAAAAATATGGGAAGCGAATTGTCCGAGAGGCTATTGAAATAGAAAAGCATAATAATTTCAACAGAGAAGATGGATTTCGGCTACCTGATGCTTGGAAACCAGTATTACTTAACAATAGAGAAAAATTAAAATACCCTACTGAAGTGGCCAACCAACCATTGATTACAGAAGTACCAACCAATCACAATACAGGAATATCAGGTGATGAATCAGCCGATGGTAGGACCAATCATAGCCCTGAAAATATAATTACTACTGACAAATTAACCAATCACAATACAGGAATATCATCTGATAGTAGGACCAATCATAGCCTTGGAAATATAATGACTACAGAAGAATTGACCAATCACCATACAGTAATATCAGGTGATGTATCAGCTGACGGTAGGACCAATCACAGCCCTGGAAATATTAAGTTCCGATTGAGAAGTGCCTATAAAAGGAAATAACTCAAGGGTTTGTGGTTTAGTTCGTTTCTGATGATGAGTGGTGTAAGCCCATTCGAAACGTTAAGTTTTTTGAATAATCAGGACGTGGTTTTCACCGAAAATAATTCTAGACGTATGGAAAACAACCACGAAAGTTTTAATAAATATATAACGAATCTCTATGGGGAGAATGTGTATAAAAATTGCCGTCAGTTGGACAAATTTCGTGCTAAAAAAATGAAGCTTTTGTGTGATTTAGCATTTTTAAAACGGTGTCGAGATAAACAGGTTACTCCGACATTTGCTAAAATCAAGCATCCTCTAGCCAAAGGTAGAAATCTGAAGTGTTTTCAAGAATTGGGTAAGAAGTTACTGATAAATGAGATTAGGTATATCCGGTTAAAATTGGTGAAAGTGGATAGCAAATTGGATGATATGATACAATGTTTGAAAAACATACTCAAGATAAACGACTGGGAAACAGTGGATAGAATTACAGGCACACATGCAAATAAGTTATATGATGCTACTAAGAGTAAACAGGTACGTAAATTTTCTCAGTTGAGTACTAATCAAGCGAAAAAAATGATGGGTGGACACCGAGAAGAAAAGTTGAATACAGTTGTGAACCTGACTAACATTCCTCTTGGATCTGAAGTGGAGAGAGTTCTGGAAAAAGGTCTGAATTATGCTATAGGTCCACGTAAGATTCCAGTTGAAGATATAGTGAGTAGTGTGGAAAGTGGTCTTAGAAATCTTTCACCACACAAGGCAGAAATTATAAGACAAGATTGCTCTATAATATTAAGACAGTGTAAACCACCCAGACTGAACATATCCCGGACTGAGTATATGGCCTTGAAATCATTGAAAAATAATCCAGAAATAACTGTATGTAAGGCTGACAAAGGTAATGCTACTGTTATTATGAGGACAGATGAATATAAAGGTAAGATGCTAGAGCTATTAGAACAAGGTCCTTATGTGAAATTAGAAAAAAATCCACTTAATAGGATTACTGCTAAAGTATTAAGATTAATAAAAACATCACAGTTAAAGGCAAGCACTAAGAAGGAATTGATTTGCCAGGTACCTACCATGCCAAGGATTTATGGAGTACCAAAAATACACAAAGTTGGCTATCCATTAAGACCTATAGTTTGTTCTATTAACAGTCCTATGTATAATCTGGAAGGTTTTATAGCTAAACAGCTGAAGCCCCTAGTAGGTTGTTTACCATCGTGTATACAGAATTCTGTGCAATTCATCGAAAAATTGAAGGAAATAAAAGTGGAACAAGATGATTTGGTAATTAGTTTTGATGTAGTTTCCTTGTTCACAAATGTCCCAGTATCAGAAACTACAGAAATCATTAAAAAGAAAGGCGTTTCAGGTGAAATTGTAGAATTTATAAAAACAGTAACTGCTGATAATGTGTTCTCGTTTGATGGAATATTTTACAAACAAATAGAAGGTATGGCAATGGGATCAAGACTAGCTCCGATATTTGCTAACATTTATATGGAAGAAATTGATAAATTTGTGCTTCATAACTGGAATCCCAAGTGTTGGTTCAGATATGTGGATGACACATTTGTAGTATGGCAACATGGGCGTAAGAAATTAGAAGAATTTCAAACAAGTTTAAATAATATCCATCCTAATATCAAGTTTACCATGGAAGAGGAGAATAATGGTGTTTTACCTTTCTTAGATGTTCTAGTAAAAAGAAACATAGATGGCACATGGTCAACTAGTGTGTATCGAAAAAGTACACACACTGGATTATACATACATAAAAATTCACACCACAACCCAAGTCAAAAATTGGGTGTTTTCAAAACTTTAACAGTGAGAGCCCAGCGTTTATGTGACAGCAGTAGTATTGAGAATGAACTGGTTAATCTTAAGCAGACTATGATCAACAATGGGTACAGTATAAAACAGTCTGAGAGATATATTAATAAATTTAGTACAACATCTAGAAAAAAACAGGCGGAAAACAAAGAAGAATATAGAGCAAGCATAAAGTTACCTTACATTATGGGAACAACAGATAAGATTGCCAGAGTGTTACAAAAAAACAGTATAAGAACAGTATTTGACACCTATAAAAAGATAAAGAACCTGTTAAATAATAATAAAGATAAAATTCCCGATGGTCATACTGCTGGCGTGTATAAAATTCCTTGTTCGTGTGGCAAAAACTACATTGGACAAACTGGAAGGTCTATTAATACACGCATTAAAGAGCATGCTGCAGATTGTAAATATAAACGCATAAGTAAATCAGCAGTAGCAGAACATCTAATTACAGCGGGTCACTCTATAGACTTCGAGGAGAGGAAGGTATTGGTAAAGGAGCAAAAATATGGGAAGCGAATTGTCCGAGAGGCTATTGAAATAGAAAAGCATAATAATTTCAACAGAGAAGATGGATTTCGGCTACCTGATGCTTGGAAACCAGTATTACTTAACAATAGAGAAAAATTAAAATACCCTACTGAAGTGGCCAACCAACCATTGATTACAGAAGTACCAACCAATCACAATACAGGAATATCAGGTGATGAATCAGCCGATGGTAGGACCAATCATAGCCCTGAAAATATAATTACTACTGACAAATTAACCAATCACAATACAGGAATATCATCTGATAGTAGGACCAATCATAGCCTTGGAAATATAATGACTACAGAAGAATTGACCAATCACCATACAGTAATATCAGGTGATGTATCAGCTGACGGTAGGACCAATCACAGCCCTGGAAATATTAAGTTCCGATTGAGAAGTGCCTATAAAAGGAAATAACTCAAGGGTTTGTGGTTTAGTTCGTTTCTGATGATGAGTGGTGTAAGCCCATTCGAAACGTTAAGTTTTTTGAATAATCAGGACGTGGTTTTCACCGAAAATAATTCTAGACGTATGGAAAACAACCACGAAAGTTTTAATAAATATATAACGAATCTCTATGGGGAGAATGTGTATAAAAATTGCCGTCAGTTGGACAAATTTCGTGCTAAAAAAATGAAGCTTTTGTGTGATTTAGCATTTTTAAAACGGTGTCGAGATAAACAGGTTACTCCGACATTTGCTAAAATCAAGCATCCTCTAGCCAAAGGTAGAAATCTGAAGTGTTTTCAAGAATTGGGTAAGAAGTTACTGATAAATGAGATTAGGTATATCCGGTTAAAATTGGTGAAAGTGGATAGCAAATTGGATGATATGATACAATGTTTGAAAAACATACTCAAGATAAACGACTGGGAAACAGTGGATAGAATTACAGGCACACATGCAAATAAGTTATATGATGCTACTAAGAGTAAACAGGTACGTAAATTTTCTCAGTTGAGTACTAATCAAGCGAAAAAAATGATGGGTGGACACCGAGAAGAAAAGTTGAATACAGTTGTGAACCTGACTAACATTCCTCTTGGATCTGAAGTGGAGAGAGTTCTGGAAAAAGGTCTGAATTATGCTATAGGTCCACGTAAGATTCCAGTTGAAGATATAGTGAGTAGTGTGGAAAGTGGTCTTAGAAATCTTTCACCACACAAGGCAGAAATTATAAGACAAGATTGCTCTATAATATTAAGACAGTGTAAACCACCCAGACTGAACATATCCCGGACTGAGTATATGGCCTTGAAATCATTGAAAAATAATCCAGAAATAACTGTATGTAAGGCTGACAAAGGTAATGCTACTGTTATTATGAGGACAGATGAATATAAAGGTAAGATGCTAGAGCTATTAGAACAAGGTCCTTATGTGAAATTAGAAAAAAATCCACTTAATAGGATTACTGCTAAAGTATTAAGATTAATAAAAACATCACAGTTAAAGGCAAGCACTAAGAAGGAATTGATTTGCCAGGTACCTACCATGCCAAGGATTTATGGAGTACCAAAAATACACAAAGTTGGCTATCCATTAAGACCTATAGTTTGTTCTATTAACAGTCCTATGTATAATCTGGAAGGTTTTATAGCTAAACAGCTGAAGCCCCTAGTAGGTTGTTTACCATCGTGTATACAGAATTCTGTGCAATTCATCGAAAAATTGAAGGAAATAAAAGTGGAACAAGATGATTTGGTAATTAGTTTTGATGTAGTTTCCTTGTTCACAAATGTCCCAGTATCAGAAACTACAGAAATCATTAAAAAGAAAGGCGTTTCAGGTGAAATTGTAGAATTTATAAAAACAGTAACTGCTGATAATGTGTTCTCGTTTGATGGAATATTTTACAAACAAATAGAAGGTATGGCAATGGGATCAAGACTAGCTCCGATATTTGCTAACATTTATATGGAAGAAATTGATAAATTTGTGCTTCATAACTGGAATCCCAAGTGTTGGTTCAGATATGTGGATGACACATTTGTAGTATGGCAACATGGGCGTAAGAAATTAGAAGAATTTCAAACAAGTTTAAATAATATCCATCCTAATATCAAGTTTACCATGGAAGAGGAGAATAATGGTGTTTTACCTTTCTTAGATGTTCTAGTAAAAAGAAACATAGATGGCACATGGTCAACTAGTGTGTATCGAAAAAGTACACACACTGGATTATACATACATAAAAATTCACACCACAACCCAAGTCAAAAATTGGGTGTTTTCAAAACTTTAACAGTGAGAGCCCAGCGTTTATGTGACAGCAGTAGTATTGAGAATGAACTGGTTAATCTTAAGCAGACTATGATCAACAATGGGTACAGTATAAAACAGTCTGAGAGATATATTAATAAATTTAGTACAACATCTAGAAAAAAACAGGCGGAAAACAAAGAAGAATATAGAGCAAGCATAAAGTTACCTTACATTATGGGAACAACAGATAAGATTGCCAGAGTGTTACAAAAAAACAGTATAAGAACAGTATTTGACACCTATAAAAAGATAAAGAACCTGTTAAATAATAATAAAGATAAAATTCCCGATGGTCATACTGCTGGCGTGTATAAAATTCCTTGTTCGTGTGGCAAAAACTACATTGGACAAACTGGAAGGTCTATTAATACACGCATTAAAGAGCATGCTGCAGATTGTAAATATAAACGCATAAGTAAATCAGCAGTAGCAGAACATCTAATTACAGCGGGTCACTCTATAGACTTCGAGGAGAGGAAGGTATTGGTAAAGGAGCAAAAATATGGGAAGCGAATTGTCCGAGAGGCTATTGAAATAGAAAAGCATAATAATTTCAACAGAGAAGATGGATTTCGGCTACCTGATGCTTGGAAACCAGTATTACTTAACAATAGAGAAAAATTAAAATACCCTACTGAAGTGGCCAACCAACCATTGATTACAGAAGTACCAACCAATCACAATACAGGAATATCAGGTGATGAATCAGCCGATGGTAGGACCAATCATAGCCCTGAAAATATAATTACTACTGACAAATTAACCAATCACAATACAGGAATATCATCTGATAGTAGGACCAATCATAGCCTTGGAAATATAATGACTACAGAAGAATTGACCAATCACCATACAGTAATATCAGGTGATGTATCAGCTGACGGTAGGACCAATCACAGCCCTGGAAATATTAAGTTCCGATTGAGAAGTGCCTATAAAAGGAAATAACTCAAGGGTTTGTGGTTTAGTTCGTTTCTGATGATGAGTGGTGTAAGCCCATTCGAAACGTTAAGTTTTTTGAATAATCAGGACGTGGTTTTCACCGAAAATAATTCTAGACGTATGGAAAACAACCACGAAAGTTTTAATAAATATATAATATATTTTTTTTTTTATATTTTTATGTTATTCTGGACTAGGAACTTATCGGATTTTGATTCGATATATTCGTTGTTTGGATCGCTTACTATTCATTCTATATTTAGACGAAGTGTTTGTATTTGAATAATTCCCGTATATCGTATTATTTCGATTTTGTTTGTACTTCACGCATTTCCATAACGGTTGATATCCTCTTGATATTTATCGCATAGACTATTTCGAATTATATTCGGGATAGATGTACGGGTGTTTTATTACGTCCTATTCTGAATCGGATAATTGTTGTGAAAAACGAAAATTTACATTTAATCATTTTCTATAATACTCCATCATGCCAAGCTGTATCGAAAGCTTTTTCAACATCGATTAGCAGCAGTCCGGTTCTTGAGATTAAAGTTATCACACCGGGCTGCTATCGATGTTGAAAAAGCTGTCGATGCAGCTTGGCATGATGGAGGATTATAGAAAATGATTAAATTTAAATTTCCGTTATTACTTATTAAATTGATTAAATCATACTTAAGCCGTAGAACGTATTACGTTATTACTTCGAAAAGTCGTCAATTACTAAATGCAGGGGTTCCTCGGGGGAGTATATTCGGGCCTTACTTGTTCCTAATATTAATTAATGACCTTCCAGAACTGCCTTTCGTTAGTACCGCGTTATATGCTGACGATCTTGCCTTATATGTATCTTCTTATAGGACAGATACAATATATAACCGATTACAAGAGGCTGCAAATTAAAATATCTAAATATTACAACAGATGGAACTTAAAATTGGATGAAAAAAAAATCAGAAACAATTCTATTTACTAGAAGACGACCACTCTACCTCTAACTGAAATAATGATATATTCTAAAAGAATTCCTCGGGTCGAACAAGTTCGGTATCTAGGAGTTATCTCAGAAAGCAGAATAACTTTTAATAACCGTATTATATTCGCTATAGAGAAAGCGCAAATAAAGCTACGCACACACTGTTTCCATTATTTAACAGGAAATCGGGTCTCGGTTATGTAAATAAAAAATTAATTTATACGACATACGCCTTAGATTAACCCCTATGCTTGTCCTATATGGCCGTCAGTGTCTGATGTAGTACATATATAGAGGAAATTACAAGTAGTTTTCGAAATCGTTGCTGCAGAATTTCGTTGAATGCTACGCGATATACGAGAATTTCTAGTCTACGCGATCATTTAAACGTTCCTTACATATATTTAATAAAATATCCGAAAAAATTCTATGAAAACTGTACAATTCATCGAAATACACTAATTCGAATAACAGGGAATTACAATATGGAACATCTACGCGTATATGTTATACCGAGTATAAGCATCGTAGATTAAAACGCAGATTCTTGTAATTATTAACCAATTGTTAAGTATAAATATTTTTAAAGCGTTAAATTATTTCTAAATGTTTTTTGTTTATTTCGTTTTATTGATTTATATTAATTTTTGTTTCCTCAGTACGTCTGTTTCTTCTGTAGTTTTTTTTTTCTTCATATTTTCCTGCATTACTTTAAATAATTTCAAAAAAAGTATAAATTTTGTAATTATACATATTTGGAGTCGGTAACGTTTATGTGTACTTAGCTTTAAATTTTGAAAGAAAATTGTTTTCAAATTATGTGTAAAAAATAGAATAAAAACTTTTCATTCGTTTCAAAAAGTTTTTGCTATACTGTACCGAACTATTGCAAGACCACGAGTGGTTTTTTCGTTATTTTTATCTGAATTTTACGATATGGGGTTTCCCTATTTCTTTTTGTTGATTATATTCTTCTTGCATTTGTTGATATTTCATTATTTTTATTTTGCCGGATATATTCTGTATAGTGTCTATTAATAATTATCGATTTTGCTGCGTTATCTACTATTTCGTTATATATCGCAGTTTATATCCACATGAATGTAATTGTCGATTTGTTATTATGTATTTTTCCATGTATGGTTTTTATTTTAGCGACAATATTGCCCTGTTTTGTATTAATAGCGATCGACGACTGTATTGCAGCTATGGAGTCTGTCATCACTATGAATTTTCTTTGTTTTTTATGTTGAAGATATTCAAGTGCTTCGTATATGGTATATACTTCAGTGCTTGCTGCAGGGTCTGTCGTAATGTGTAGTTTGTACATCTAAATTACGCGTTCATTGTATCGTATCTGTATTGTTTTTATTTCGGTGCTGTCTGCCTATCACACTATCATTATGATTATCTAACTCGCTCACCGACAAGAACACGCGTGATGTAATTCACAGTGTAATAGTAGCGATGTACCTCGCCCAACCGATAGTACACAAGTAGACCAGTTATCCGGTAACGACGATATCGACGCTAGTACATATGGTAACTAGAGACATGGGCCGAACCAGACAAAGTGGACGAGAAAACTATTCCGTTTTATTCCACGATAATAATAATAATAATAATAATTCGGCCGATTATCAACAAGTCGTACAGAACTGATAAAGAAGTTAGCGTTTATTTCAAATCTATAAGGCTGAAGAGTATACGTGCGAGGGGAAATAAATTCTTTCTTTACACCGTCGCTAACGAAGATTACGATTCGCTAATTAATTCGTTAAAAGTTACGTTTCATTTTATACCGCATCTTCCATCCGACCGTAAACCTATAAAAATGGTTTTAAAAGGCTTGCCGATCGATTTAACGATTCAAGAAATTCTAATGCGGCGATGGTAGTTCTCGCTATAAGTGAATGTAAACGGAAATTCGATTTACTTAGTTTCTCGAATGGCATACCGACACATTAGAAAAGTAACCAGTTTTAAGATGATAGATAACTGCATAGTATCTTGGAAGAAATATGGACAGAGAACAGATTACAGTGTTATCGCTGTCAGATGTACGTACATGTCTCATCTAATTGTAACATACCTCGTAGATGCCTCAAGCGTGCGGACTTGAATACGAGAGCCGAGATTGCACATCTCCTCAGACAAAGTGTGCGAGTTGCAATTTAAACCATACCGTAAGTTCTACCTGAATACGAGAGCCGAGATTGCACATCTCCTCAGACAAAGTGTGCGAGCTGCAATTTAAACCATACCGCAAGTTTTACCGAATACGAGGCCAGAAAGAAGGCGTTGCCCTTTTCGCGTATTCGCGAATCGATTAACATTAATGAAAAATTCGTCTAATAATTTTGTAACTCGTAGTAGTAATATATAAGAATTATGACAGTAGTAATAATAATATTAAATACCTTACACTCGAGAACGTATGTTGAGACGACTAGAAATAATTCCGCAAATTCTACGAACGATAGTATGTTCTCATCTTTCGCGGAAGTAATAAATATTTTCAGGGACACTTAAATTTAATTCGGATACTTACAGAATTCAAAGATGTTAGTAGAAAGCTATCGGAATCCAGAAATGCGGATTGTTTCGCAAAAATTTTAATAATAATTCAAACTTCTATACCATTTTAAGTTCTCCTTTTTCATTTTTAAATCATCGAAAATGATGGAATCGCGTTTAATTCATTTTTTTCTAAAATTAACGAATTCATTTATTTTCTCTCCGTGTATCGCGTTGATCTAGCCGCTATTTTTGCGAAAGCAAAAACTCAGCGATGTATTTAATTTTAAAATACCCGGTTATCACGTTCACAGAGATCTGACAGTAAGAGACGTAGTGGCGGAATAGTTTTATTAGTTAGTGACGTTTTACCTTCATTACCGCCGAAAATGTCTAAATACGTACATCTATCGTTAATATTTTTTACCCCCGCTGTTTCGAAGTATTTAGACTATGATTTAGGTCTAATATGCAGATCGTGTGCTTCTGTTATTGCAATAGGTGACCTCGATAGTAAGCATAGATCATGGAATTGTTACAATAATAATGCTGCCGGTCACAGATTACTTCGAGCATCGTCTAAATATAAGTTCAAAAATTCTTCAATCGATTATATATATTCCTAGCCAGCGGAAGCTAAATCCGAGTGTATTAGATTTTTGGTTAAAAATTTTAATAGTATACTATTCCTATTTCAATTTCACGTTTGTCTTCTGATCATAATCCCTTTATGTCGTATATAATGACAACTGATAAATGTAGTTCATTTAATAATAAAACTGAAATTTTTAATTTCAAAAATGCGAATTGGGCAAAATTTAAGCAAATAACCGATACTAACATTTATTCGACAGACACTTATCGATGCTGCTGTTGCTAACCTAACCAAAATTACTAACTATTTAAATAAATCACGCTTCCACCGATATTCTCAAAAGTAATATCCCAGTATCGTTAACTATTAAAAACTATTCTAAGCGCCAAACTGCTAAGATTCACTCCGGCGTACGTTAACGTCAGGTCTAAATATATTTAGTCCTAGCGCGAATTACTTTGGACTGAATTTTTGGAAAAATAATACCTCGAATTCATATCTACCTGATCGCCTACAAACGGTACTCTTTGGAAAGTATGTAACCGATTGTCCAAGCAGAGCGTATACCCACACTAACCAATCCTTATAAGCCCATTTATAAACTAGCTGATAAATTAGTACTCATCTCTCGGGCACTAGTAAATCATGCGATGATTTGGTTCCGCATTACTATAAAATAAATAATGCGGTAAAAAACTCATTAATTATATGTTCTTCGGATAGGTTTAATACGTTAGACCATTCGAAATTTATAAATGTATTAAATCGTTGAGAAATAAAATGTCGCGCGGTGCTCATGATATTGACGTAGTTAAGCACATTCCCTCGTAAAGCGATAGTTTATCTTACTAAATTAATCAATAGCATTTTTAAATTTACTTTCCGACTACTAAGTGGAAAATAGCAAAAGATTATTATAAAACCTGGTAAAGATATTAGTGATATTCGTAATATTCGTTAGCTTATTATGTATTTTTTAAAATTATACCGGTTACAATGTTATTCTCTAACTCGCAACATTCTCAAAAATGAACAGTTCACTTTTAGGGCTGGTCATTCAACAGTGCATCAAGTTGCCAAAATGTTTTTCGTTTTTTTCAGTATTAAGGTTTAATTTCCACCTCTGCAATATTCAGAAATTGAGTAGCTATCTGTTATATATTATTGAAAATGATTAAAATAACGAAATGTACTGGAATAATATAAAATCCATCAAAAACGAAATAAAATGAAAAAATTTACGACTATCATTAATTCAAAAACAGCCGCGTATTACAAACAAGGATAAATTAAAATTTTAAAAATTCGTTTTTCTTTTATTTGAAATTTCGAATGTAGTAAAAAATTAAAACGCAAAAAAAAAATCCACTCGTAAATTTCGATCAAAATGATAATATAATTTTGAACGTGCTGGTAAAATTAATTACGAGCAATTTTAACGACGGGAGGAAAATTAAAAATTCGATTTTTCATAAATATATTCGTATTATTATTACGTCATTATTATTCTCATTAATTAATAATGTTACTGATTGTTATATTCGTAAGGTAATAGATATTTTTATGAGATTTTTATTTCGTTAAAATTATCGCGACGACTATGTAGTATTTGACAATAACGATGATGAACTAGCACGCGTGCCATTTCCAATGAGGTGACCGCGACTTTTACTTCAGTAAATCATACAGTTTTTGACGTTTAAGTCGTCTTAAATCCTCGCACGTTGTCTATTACTTCAGCATTAGTAAGTTTTTATAACTACTTTTTTTTTTTTTGCGTGTGCGCAAGTAAACCAGGTAATTTCATTATTGGATTTTTTAAGTATCGGTGAAATATTGCCTTCAAATTAATGATCGTAGGCAACGGTTTAGCGTCTTTGTATGGAATCTATGTCGGAAATATTAGTACAACCCTACAATTGTATTCCACAAATCCGAATTGGTTTAACAATATACAAACGTCTTTTCGATAGATAGCGTTGAGTTCATTCATAAATACTGCTCATTTTTATTTCCGAATATTTCTGCCGGGACCTGGTGCTTGCAATTTAGACGCGAATCGATCTGCATCATCGCTTAGGTAATTGACTGACTCTTTTTGTGGGATTATCTGCCGATTCGGTGTCGTTGGAATATTTTCTGTATTCCGCAAAAATGAAGTTTATGCGCGCCGATTTTTCGCTGTTAATTTCCCACGTTTCAACCAAGCGCTTAATTCATTTATTGTTAGCTGTAAATATTGTTTGTTGCGATATCGTACGTGTAATAAAGGAGATAAAGGATAGATCCTAAGACACCTTGTGACATTCCTTCCAATATGTTCTTCCAATCAGATGTCGTTGTACCTAATTCTAAACTGCCGGTCAGTCAGGTACGATTTCAGAATGCAATACGACTGATATGAAAACTGTTCGCGTAATTTAATGAACAAACCCGGATGTCAAACTTTATCAAACGCTTACGCCAAGGAATACTCCGCAGTAATATTTCTTTTCCTCGAGAGCTTCGTGCATACGCGATGTACCTGATCAATTGTATTACGCTTGTTACGAAAACCGAATTGACGGGTGGTCTGAAATTAGCTGTTGCGTTTCAATGATAGGTGTAAACCGCTTTATTATAATAAGCTTTTCAGATAGTTTGGATATTGTTAGAAAGATGTAGGTCGTAAATTTATACCTCTAGCTTCAACGGCATTATTATTTGCGCTTTTCTCCATTTGCCTCTAGTATTTCTTTCTAGGCGTAAATATGGCGTCGAATATTCATGTAAGAATAAACGCATTTCCTGGTAGTTTCTTAATTATTGGAAATCACATCATATGCGGGTGTTTTTTAAGAAATTTTTGTCAAGTTCTATACGAGAGTTCGAAATGGTTTTTGCCCATACCCTAATCGTCATGGAAGATACTTTTTCATGTTTTACTCGATTTGTTTTTATGTTATTATTAATTTATGATTTATTAAATCACGTATAACGGGGGAACCATCGGGTTGGTGCATAATTATCCGGTGTTGTTCAGCGTAATCTAAAATTACACGGACTGAAAATTCAAGGATACTCTGTGGAGGAAAATCGGAGCCGAAATGAAAAAATACTAAATTACAAACTACCAATTTTTTTTTATTTATTTTTTTTTTTTTTTGGTCGTTCGTTGTTTGGCACTTTTAATAAAATTAAGGAAACGTCAGGGGTTCGTGTGAATCGATCTTAAGAGTAGAAGTAAATAAATTTGTAACATTCATAAGGATGCGAAATACATGATTTCATTATTATTATTATTATTAGTACGAGTATCGTTTCACATTTCGTATTGTAGTTTATTCTAGGCGTTCGTGTTCGTTTCTAATTTAATTTATTCGGTCGTTGCGGAGTCAGCTGCAGGTAAAAACAGGTCTTTAGCGGGGCTTATCGACTACACGTGTAGTCTATAAATGTCAAAAGCGGTTATAACGGGCAGTGGCCACCAGGAAAGCACCGTCCGGGTTACGGCGGTGATACTACAACCAGAATAATAATGGTTAAAAGTGATGGAAGTAACAATAATAGTATTATCTACAGTCATAATGGAAATATTATCAATAATAATAGTAATCATTATAATGATAATAATCATAATAATCATTAATTGTAGTAATAGCAGCGGTAGTAGTAGTAGTAGTAGTAGTAGTAGTAATTATAATAAGTATAATAATCGGAGTAATATGACGGATAAGCAATCTTAATATTTCTAACCACGTTATTGTAACAGATATTACGAACGAAGTTACTTCGGCACAAAATATTCGTGTAGAACCGAACTCCGAAATTGTTACCGATACGTTACTATAAGAAACTTCAAGTACAAGTTACGATATTGCCTCCATCAGTTTTTATTTTTCCGAAAGCGGGACCTATTATAGTTCCGATAGAAGAAAAATATAATAATAATATGGGCAATCTTCATCCTATGTCATTGGACAAGGGTTACTTCGTAATACTTGGAACTCTCATTTATTATTTTTAGGGCGTAAAATAAGAAAACTAAATTATCTTGTTTACTATTTAATTCGGTATTTTTCTAAATTTCAATTGTTGCACCTTTATCTATCATTTTACAAGTCTGTTGTTACACGTGGTATAGTTCATTTGGAGTGTCCCGAATTATCGTGTTACAACACCTATTCAAACGCTTCAAAATACAGTGTTACGTATTATCTCGGTAATGACGATAATAGAGCAAATGGAAAAGCAACATTTTTAAATGTTAAGGAAACTATACAAATTGTAATTACGCAGGTTCGTTATAAAAAATACAGCCACATTTAATATTTCAAAACGAGCTGGTAAAACAATGGCTTTAGAGCAGGCAGTAGTTGCTCAATATCAAACATTCTACAGGATTAGAAAATCTAAATTACTCAAATTATCTGCCGCTACAAGTAAATAATCGTCCTCCTAATAATCTGCGGTTTAATCATAAAACTACGCCACAATTCATAATCACAATACCATACCACCTCGAACCAGTTGTACTAATCTAAATAATCAGAACTCAATAAACCAATTTACAGTTGAAATTACTAGCGCTTTAGATAAAATGTTAAATGAATTTAAATCATTAATAAGTCCGCTATTTACATTATTAAATAAATTACTAGATAAATTAATATGACGAACATAATAAATACTACAATATTAAAAAATAACCTAGCAATTATGCTTTGGAATAGGCCATATCTCAGAAGAAAGAAGAACTTGAATTATTCCTATATGATAACAGAATAGATACTCAAGCCTTAATATCAATGTATATGTTGGCTATTATGCCTCACATCCTGATGGAAAATCTCATGGAGGTGTTGCCATTCTAATTCGAAATAAGATAAATCATTGTCATCGCTACACTAAAATTATCAAGTATTAGCCATTAAAGTAAACAACATTCAAATTCATTTTACCTTAGCAGTTATGTATGGTCATCCGAATGTAATCATTCCTAAGGAACGATTAAAGAAGTTCAAGAATACTAATAGGAGGAGACTTCAATGCTAAACGCCAGAATTGCGTTAGAAGTAATTATAGAGGAAAAATTATTGAAAATATAATTACCGATAATAAACTCACAATTATTGCACCAAAACATCCTACCTATTGGCCAAAACACACTAACCGTAACCCACAAGTACTTCACTTCTTCATAGCAAAAAATGTGCACCCTGTTAATATCTCGTGTAAAATGGTGTCACTTTTAAGCTCAGATCACACCCCAGTAATAGCTAGTGTCGGTATTACACCTACCATAAATAAAGATCGTATACCTCTAACAAATAGGAGCACAAACTGGGAAATATTTTCAAAAACTACATGGATCATCAGATCGAATTAAACGTCCGTCTAAAAGAACCTAAAGAAATTCATGAAGCAGTTAAATCGTTCGTTAAAAATATCCCCATAACGCTAGTGCAAGTGCAACTAAGTATCCAGCCTGTAAACTATGGAAAGTTAGATTTTAATCTACCGATGGAAATTAGACAACTAATTCAGTTGTCACGAAGATCAAGAAGTAAATGGCAGAGAAATAGAACACCATCCTTGAAACGATCTTTCAACCATTATCATAACTTGTTAAAAGTGAAAATGAACACAGATCTGAAAGATACGCTCAATTCTTTACCTCATTAAATCCGGAGGACATGACTGTATGGAAGGCTACTAGTCATACTTAAAAGAGAAACCTAAACAATACTCCATTAGAAAACCAAATGGAGAATTAAGGATAAGGCCGATACCTTTGCATTGCATTTGTACAATATTTTCCAACCGTATCCCGATTTAATGAATACCAAACATGAAAACAAAGTCGAACAGTATTTACAAAGCCCAATTCAATTAACATTACCGACGAAACATGTATCACCACGTGAGATAAAAATTAAAAAGTTACAACTAAAAAAAAGCACCCGATAAGGATCAAACAACAGCTGAAATAATGAAAAATTTGACAACAAAATCGGTACTATATCTAACATATGTTTTTTAATGCAATAGAACCGGCTACTTCCTACCAATGTGTAAAGACTCAATCATTCGACCGGTTCCAACACCTCAAAAGAATCCACAGAAATTAACATCTTATAATTAGCCTATTACGTATATTGGGTAAAATATTTGAAATGATACTGACAGAATACAGAAGGTAATAATCATAAATAATCTAATCCCAGATCATCAGTTTGGTTTTCGAACTAATCATTCGACTATCCACCAGGTTCGTCGAATAACCGATCGCATCTGTTCCGCATTTGAAAGGCATCAGTATTGCAATGCCGTATTTCTCGATGTTGAACAAGCATTTGATCGTGTGTGGCATAAAGGCCTGCTGTACAAATTAAAATCAACTATAATGATATATATATATATATAAACTCCTAGAATCATATTCAGATATTTTCAAGTTATCATTAATTCAACGACCTCTGAACAGTACCTGATCCGAGCGTCTGTTCCTCAAGGCAGTATACTTGGGCCGGTATTGTTTTCGCTATATACGGGTGATATTCCGGTGCTAAATACCACACAGTTATGGCCACTTTTGCTGATGATACCTGCATATTAGCAGCTCACGAAAATCCCATACACGCTTCAATAATGGTGCAGGAACATCTCAATAGAATTAACGTTTGCACTGTTAAATGGAAAATAAAAATTAAAGTAAAAACCAGCAAGTCACATTTATATTAATTACCGGTAACTGTCCACAAATGTGTTATGGAAACGAACTAATTCCTGCATCAAATTCGGTGAAATACATAGGATTAGTACTCGATCGTCGAATTACATGGGGACCACCCCATGTAGCGAACGTGTAAGACAACGGATCATGGAAAGAATCTATAAGCTACAGAGCCACTAATTGGTAAAAAAAATCCAGAGTCAATCAGTACCGTAAGAAATTAATTTATCAAACGATTCCAATTTGGACGTATACGGTATTGAAATATATGGAGCAGCATCCAACAGTAATATGAAACGAGTGCAACAGTCAAAAGTTCTCAGGATAATAGCAGATGCTCCGTATTACGTGTCAAACCGGACATATCGATCTTCGTGTACCGTATGTACAGGAATATTATAAACATCGTTATATACGATTTATTAATGATATACAAAAGAAAACAAAAATGTTTACATAGTACCCATCGACCAAGGCTTCCAGGATGTCCAGCAAGAAGACTTAAAGCAGTCGAGAGATATTTTAGGCTTTTGAGTTACCTCAGCGTGCTTTAGCTGTTAAACGCGTAACTGATAAAAACAATCAAGATCGTGGTGTCGCTTAGTTAATAATGATCATTGATGTATACTAACTACGTTGTAGTTCTATCATCGGTGTTGTTTGTCCCATTAGGGATGAACAATATAAATAACAGTTACGTCATATGTTATCGGCACCAATAGTGGTCGACAGACCGGAGTGGTGTTAAAAAAAATAAAGTAAATGTGAATAATATCGAATACAATATAGAAATATTTCGTTTTACGGAACACGCTTGTATTAATGTTTCATTATGATAACTAGTAAATTGAAAATGAACGTTCATAAGCAAAATTTATTCTTCGTTACGAGGCTATTTATTAAATCTAGATTTGCGTTGTATATACAGCAACGATTTGAGTGGATTAATTCAAAATTTTCGGAATTCGTAGTTCGCAGTCAAATGTAACGAGATTGAACTGTAAAAAAAAAAAAAAAATTGAATAATGGGTAAGCGACAGTTTGGTTGATCGAGAGGAATGTAATATTTAGATCAGTTAAGAAAAATCAGTTAGATATGAAGCTGCGTTTACAATTAATTAGTAAGAAAAATACAATAAGTCATCTTTTTAATTAATCGCAATTTCAACGTGTGTAAATAATTTTTTAAATACTAAAGAAGCCGAACGAGAGCGGATGTGTGAATGTATTGGTGAATATGTATATTAGTATGAGTGGAATTATGAAACTTACGAATAATTCATTTAGCGGAGGCAGTCTCGCATACTATGCTTTGTGAACTTGATATACGCGCAGAATTGCCCATTAGGTTATAGGTTCGGTACAGAAATATAGTTTTTGATTACCAATTATTGAATTAAGTTCTGTATATAAGTTTCATTTAAATATTTGTTCGAATTTTATATATATATATAATATATATATATTTTATATATATATTTTATATATATATATATTATATATATATATCTTATATATATATAAAATATATATACATTTTATATATATATATTTTATATATATATTTTATATATATATATATCTTATATATATATATATAAACTATATATATTTTATATATATATATATATATTTTTTTTAATTTCGTGTTTTATTTCTTTGATGAACGTCGTATATTATATTTCGAATTGGTTTCTATAATCGAATATTTTATGTTTTTATAAATTTAAATGCACCGAATCCGGCAAGCTGCTGAATTTCGATTTCCGTATATTAAAGTATAACAGACCTCTGTTTATAGGGGGGGTGTCGTAGTTATAAATCAGCTTTACGTAATTTCTAACGAGAGTTAGTGTATCGCATGCACAGATTGTACTCTACATAAATTGCCCATAAATAGGTTATAGGTTCGGTACAGAAATATAGTTTTTGATTATCAATTATTGAATTAAGTTCTGTATATAAGTTTCATTTAAATATTTGTTCGAATTTTTTTATATATATATATATTTTATATATATATGTTTTTTATATATATATATATATATATATATATATATATATATATTATATATATATATTTTTTATATATATATTATATATATATATTATATTTATATATTATATATATATTTTATATATATATATTTTATATATATATTTTATATATATATATTTTATATATATATTATATATATATATATTTTATATATATATATATATATATATTTTATATATATATATATATATATATATTTTATATATATATATATATTTTATATATATATATATTTTATATATATATATATTTTATATATATTTTTTTTAATTTCGTGTTTTACTTCTTTGATCAACGTCGTATATTATATATTGCGAATTGGTTTCTATAATCGAACATTTTATGTTTTTATAAATTTAAATGTACCGAATCCGGCAAGCTGCTGAATTTCGATTTCCGTATATTAAAATATAACAGACTTCTGTTGATAGGGGGGTGTCGTAGTTATAAATCAGCTTTACGTAATTTCTAACGAGAGTTAGTATATCGCATGCACAAATTGTGCTCTACATATATACGTGCATAAATTTACAAGCGCTTGTATTATTTAAATACGATAGAATATTAAAATTGGATTTTAAATTTAAATTAATTTAATCCGAAAACGCCGTTCGAAATTTCTAAATTGCAGCCACGAATAGTTTCGTCTGGTAAACATTTAATTACATCTTTTCGCGCACCGTCAAAAAGAAAAAAAAAAGAAAAAATTGAAACATTCGAAATGCCGGTTTACCGCCGTCTAAGGATTAGCCGCGGAATGAACATTAACGACGAGCAGCTATGGCCGATTAAAAGAAATCCCCACAAACGGTGGTTAAGCACTAATTTTAAAAAGCGAAAAATTAATGAACTATGCGAAGAAAAATAAAATACTGTCTTTCGTCACTTTGATAATTTTTGTAAACTGCATATCTTAATAATACACTTTTTATATTTGTATATATTTTTATAATTTATTTTTACAATAACATAATTTAAAATTTTATTACAGCAGCCTAACCAAGAGCAGGGTGGGTAAGAAAGAAATAGCGCTGCTATATTCGCGAATATCGTTCAGAAACGCGCGAAATATTCTAGTTTGAATTCGGATTATACACGGGTTTCAAAATGTTATCTTTCATAATTCGTCAATTTAGTGTAGAAAGCGTTACAGCAAAATCAAACTGAAGTATATTAGAATGAGTTTAAATCATCAATTGGATTAATTAGGACCAACCTTATATCTTCTACGTTAGACTGGACATTTTTCCTCGTAATCCGATTGGTAAATGTTTATCATAATTATTATTTTTTTTATGGGTATACATTGTTGTTTTATACTTTAACATCACTACTCGTTTAATATCCAGATTCCAAAGGAGAGTGAATCACATTTAACCATACTTTTAACTGTAAGTTTCAATAATAACATTAACCTTGATTATACACTAGGCTATGCACTTCTAAAAAGCGTTAATTTGTTAAATTCAAATTAGGTTTTAGATAAAAAAAAATATACATACAAATGTACACACACATACGTACATACATTATATAAATTATATATTTATAAATACACATAAAAGAAGCAAGTGCACGTACTTTTTTTTTATCAATATTATGAGTGACAAAGAAGGTTACCTAAGCAATTAGATAACACACGGAATGTTATTAAGCTCACGATGGACTTTCCATTGATGTAATATTAATAGCTTATCTATAACTCTACTAAAAAAATAATAATAATAACTGCAGTAATAGTGATGATAATAATAATAAATAACAATCGAATCGAATCATTAAATGCAAATTTCTTAAGATTATCAACACACTCACTATGCGCGTACGTCAATTTACCATTTACTTATATCGTATACATTTATACACAACACATTCATACATATTTACATCACACACACACATACAATAAAACAAATTACGTATCGTTAAAATCTGACACATGTACCTGTATAGGCACTAAATATCACAAATATCGAACAAAACAAATATGGTAATACATACATATAAACACACATACACACACGCATGTATATATATATATATATATATATATATATATATATATATATATATATATATAGTGGTGATCTCATGGCGTGGCCTCTTCTCGGATTTTCGGATTTTTGATTAAATTGGATGTTGTAATTAATATAGGCGAAATAGAATAGGAATAATTCTAAAATGGGGTAAAATTTAAACATGAAAAAAAAGGAATGAAAAAGTTTGCTACTTTCAAAATTTGTCATATGCTTCTAATCCTCTCATCGTTAATGGGGGCCCTACTTTTTTGAAAACATTATAAGCGGAGAGGAATTGTACTTATCAGCAGATTGCGGTTTGGCCATTGCTTGTTGCCGGACCGTCTGTTCGTTATGCAGCTTAGAGAAACTCCATACTGCCCTTTACATGCTGGGCGTGCAATTTGCGATATCACGTGTTCTTCGAATGTCTTTAATAACATTACGCTCTGAACTGTACCTTAAATTACTGCGCGCATGGCCCTGCTTATAACGTGTTGTCCCTTTTTCACCATGAGAATGTACAACTGTTTCCGGACATATTTCTAGACAAGCTGTCCGAGTTTATAGAAATAGGAGTTAGGAATTACAGTATCACGTTGGGTAGACTGTAAGGGCATACCCATTAAAAAAAATTAAATATGTGGCATCTTTTTAGCAAAAGATAGCGTAGAACAACTTTGAATCGAACCAAATCATATTTCTCTTTTCCTGGCTGCGTCTGTTATTTCGTTCAGTTGCGGTTTCCTAAATCACATTATTATCATTTCCACTCTTATTCCTCCTAATGGCGGAAAATATTATAATATTTGACACGCACTAATGAAAGAACAAGTAAACTATTTTAACGTTCGTCTAGAATTATTTTCGGTGAAAACCACGTCCTGATTATTCAAAAAACTTAAGTTTTTTGAATAATCAGGACGTGGTTTTCACCGAAAATAATTCTAGACGTATGGAAAACAACCACGAAAGTTTTAATAAATATATATTTTAACGTTATTCAACGATTACCTAACGCGATGGACGATAATTCAAGCAATGCCACACGACACCGAAATGTATACGTAGTGATTAACTTGAAACTGCGAACCAATTCCACATTATTCTTTCGGTGATGGTATTTACAACGGTCGAGCCAGTCAGGGTTTATTTACCGAAAATGAACACGATGTTAATATAGTTTCTGACACGTCGTCGTTCAGAGTTGAGCAGGTCGATTCAGTTGTTCCGGATTAAATTTATTGAATACAACAGCTCCTTGGGTAAATAGCCGGGAATGTCGTATGAGTTTTATTGAAACGTAAAATCACCGCTTGAGGTGTTCCCGCTGATCTAGTTTTACCTAGGCCGATCAATATATTAAATATATGATGAATTATTTAGTACGTAAAGCAGAAATGACAGTTTATAATAATTAAGATCCGGTTAAGACCTTCCTTTCTGATAATTTATTTCCGTTTATACACGGTATAACACATCTACTGATTTAACGTGATATCTAGCCAATCTACCCTAAAGTGCTCTATATACCAAAGGATAAAACCAACCGGGGTACAATGCTAAATACAACCGTCCTAAGTGCTTCGTGCGAAAAGAAAACCCCGCTTTAGGTAATAAAATATAAATAATTCAGTTTTCTTAACTTTTTAGACAAATAAAATGAATCTTTCCCCGTTATTTTCATCAGTCCCGTGGATACCAGATATTTAATTTCATTAGTCCCAGTCGATATTGTATTATCTCTAATTCGATATGCGATTGATCCCAGTCTACTAAGTCTTGATTGTTATAGATTGCGTCTTTCGTTTTACTATTATTTACTCTTAATTAATTGTTGTTTAACCGGATATTTTGTTGTCCACGTCGGTTCTAGGTAATTGAAAATAGCACAAATCGTTTATATAAATTAGAAATAACGGTCTGCGCACTACGCTATCACGATATTCACCATTAAGCTTGACCTACGTATGTTTCGCTTTCTAAATAGCTTTTACACAAGCTGTAAATATTACCCCTAAACCGATAATTAAAAAGTTTTTCTAACAGTATATAGCGTAGGCTAATCTATCAACAGTCTCAGTTAAATCGAAGTACACCGACGCAGCTGATCTATCTTCCTCGAGGCAATTTGTAATAGACGGGGAATCAACCGTTTCTTTATTAATATATACTGATTAATGTGGAAAAGGAAAATTGTTAATTTCCAAAAATTTTTAAACAGTAGGTAGTATACAAATTGGCCTATAGGTTACTTACGTTATTTTTACATATATAATATAGTAATGATAGTATCCAAGCGCATCTGGGAACGTTCTAGATTTAACTGACTCGTTAGTACGTTGAAGGCTGTAGGAAAAATTTAATACGTCCTTTCATCAATCTTATTAAGTTCAACAAGATTTATTATTCGTAGAAAAAATAATTTATCTAACAATATTAACTTCCTATTGTGTCCTCCCTTCTTCCTGAACGTTCTTATTTGACTAGTTCAGATTTAAGACAACATATATCATCGGAACTAGTAGAATTATTTTTGAAATAATAATAATAATTTAAATTTTTTATATAATGTGGAATGTAGTGATGTTTTATAAAAAATCAATTGAAAATTAGTTAAATAACTAATATTTATTTTCTTATGGAGAAACACAAAGCTTTTCGGCATTTACGCCATTATCAAGTGAACAAAAAATTTAAAAAAAAAAAAAACATAACTTAAAAGTATAAATTAAAAATAATTATTTAAAAATATTTGACGGTGATGGTGAAAATATATTCCCTTAAATTTTGTTCTGCTTCTGTTTATATTTGGATTGTTGAAATTTAACATCTTTCAACAATTTAAAAAATAAACAGAACAGAAGCAGAACAACATTTTATGGAATATAATTTTCACCATCACCGTCAAATATTTTTAAGTAATTATTTTTAATTTATACTTTTAAAATTATAATTTTAAAAAAAAAATTCACTTGATAATGGCGTAAATGCCGAAAAGCTTTGTGTTTTTCCATAAGAAAATAAATATTAGTGATTTAACTAATTTTCAATTGCTTTTTAATAATAATAATAATAATAATAATAGCAATTCAAATACAATTCTTTTCATCCTAACATACAGAAGAACTACATCATACAGAGCGTGCTCTAACTTTCCTTTATCATACTTACCTACTATTTCAACCTACATCTAACTCGTGCCTTTAGCCCTAGGTCGCAGATATACGGCATGTAAAGTTAGTATATGCAATATTAGTAATGAAATATCTGAAATTGATTGGTCAGCGTTATTCATAATGAAAGATTCTGTTTTTGCGTCTGATTACTTTTACAGTAAAATTTACAGTTGTTTCCGAAAAGCGAATATTTAAATCCAAGTACGTTTTCTCGAGAAATTACGAAAATTTAAATATAAGGTTGACATATACGAGATGGTCGTAGCGATTATTTAAAATTTAGTCAGCTTAAACGTATTATTACTAAACGTTCGATTAGCAAGAATCACGATACAAATAGTAATAAAATTTCGCCTTGTATATCGAGCGTAAAAAGCGATCTTAACGTAGCGTCAACGATAACGACATTTCGAGGTTAAAAAATTCGTAATATCTGACATGCGGAGACGGTCAATGTAATAATGACGGTAGGTATTCGAAACTTAATTCGGTTACAGTTAACGAGTATCGAGAGACTGTGTGCATCGATTAAAACTGAAATCTTATATCCGGGCTATCGTCATTTTTCGTCAAATCGCGCTCAAACGCTCCCGAAAGGAGTTTAATTTTTCTTATTTAATCTGATTATCAAAACAACCGCGTGACCGATCGGTTTTAAAACGGTAAGAATAGCATCCATATTCAAATCTCACTATTGATCTACACACGATTTTTACTTCTCTCCTTGGTTCGTTTTTTCCTCAAATCCTAATCTTCCATATGTTCTCAAACAGCTTCGCTGCTTGATTAGTATAAATTAAATATTTGGCTTTAAATGGGTTTGCAATTAAACGATTATCAGTCAAACATTTTGATATTTTATTAACGCTATTATTGCGTCAAAATGTCAGGAAAACGAGAATTAACTACTAAGCCAAGATCAATCAATCAATCAATCAATATATTTCAGGAAAATAAAACTACAAAAATAATAATAATAATATTAATTATTATAATGGTGACAATAATAATAATGAATATTCATAATAATCAAACGAGTAGAAACGATAATAATAACGATTAATAATAATCTTATTAATATACTAACAATAATAATAAATAATAATATGATAATAACCAATAATTATAATAATAATAATAGTTTGTGATAACTGAGAAATAAAATTTTACTTTAAACTAGCTCTGACATTCACGTTTGATAACGGTACTCAAAACCTTTAAGTAAATAAAAGAGAGTATTTTATGTATACTGAGATACACACACACACACATATATATATATATATATATGCGTGTGGGCGTGTGTGCCTGTATGCGAGTACGTACGAATGTACCTTCAATGCATATATATATATATATACATAAATGCATGTGCTCACGTAATATGTATATCATCTGTATTCGGTTTATTAAACAGGAAGGAATTTCAAAAATTTAATTACGACCCCAAAACAGACTAAAGTAGACGGTATACGTGTGCTTATGATCGATTAAATTCGACCTTTAATATACGCAAAATTTATTTATTCTTCCGAAAATGTAAAATCGAGAGAGAACGACCCAGCGAACAAAACATAATTTTAAAATTAAAAAGAAATATATATACACGCGATAATCTTAATATACGCAATACTGATAAACAAAATAGATTATATATATATATATATATATTGTTTCATATATAAACGATATTAATAAAGAAAAGCACGTTTACGCATACATACATATATATATGTGTATATATATAATATTACATACACGTATGTGCACGTTTGTTTATATTTATTACAGTTGAAAAAAATTATTTATAAGCGTCCATAAACGATAACAGTTATTAGATTATACAAAATGCCGAAAATTAAAATTACCGAATTTTAATAATTTCTAAATTTTTATATGTTATATAATAATTATAATTAAATAACAATCACAATTACAATAGTAACCATATGATAATAAAAAATCAATTGAAAAATTAGTTAAAACCACTAACATTTATTTTCTTTCGAAAAACATTGTTGTGTTTGTATATTTTTATAGTTTATATTTTACTTTTGGATATCATACATTGCGACGGTAAATGAAAATTTAAAATTCCATCGGTATACAACTTTGGCAGAATCCAGAAAACAATATCGGAAAACATTAATAAAAAATAAAATCAGTAAACAAATATATCGATGTTAATATATATTCAATTTCAACAATTCAAAAAAATAAACAGAACAGACAAGCATAATAAAATTTTATGGAATATAGTTTCACCGTCACCATCAAATATTTTTGACACTATACAAAGTAGACTAACTGAGGGTTTTATTAAATTAAATTTGTATTTTAATAAATGAAGATTCGAAATACCACATTTCTTACCGTCTGTGACAGTATACAACACACCTTTGGTTTGGAAAACCAATATTAAATATTTAGGCCTGATACTGGAACGAGGTCTCACATTTACCAAACACGTTGAATATGCCTGCAATAAAACTGACGCGTCTCTAAGCTGTATCTGATATTTAATAAACGATGTTACGCCAGCTCGTCAAATAAATTAATAATCTACAAAACTATAATCAGAACAATTATGATTCATTGTCCCATGTGATCATATACTAGCTGTTCTAACTTAGCGAAGTTACAACGGCTACAAAATACGCGCTGCAGAATTAAAGATTGAATTCACAAGACATTGAAGTTACCATATAAACGATGTTGTCAAACAAAAAACAATTTTATATTTCTGATAGTTATGCCTGCAGTCAGTATTCGACATAGGTGATTACACACGCATAAGTTTGCAACTAAAATATAAAAGCAACGAACGCAAAAAAATTCAACACACACTATTATGACTGTCTTCTGTCCAAAATTTATGTTTGTGTATAATACATATAAAAAGAATATTATTTATCCTATTAACTTATATATTTATAAATTTATTATATATACAGGTAGCTTTTTGATCAGTATGCCGGGTTTATTGGGTTTTTGCTGTATTTTTATTTTAGTGAAATGAGTAACTGGACATATTTCTTGAATTTGTATACGTAGTAAGAACTGTGTATGCGTCATATTATTATAATTGCGTTATCTTCGTAACATATATTTATTTTGTAAATACACTCTTTCATCTATGTATCTATGTAGATTTGCGTGTGTGTGTGTTAGAATAAAGAAGATTGACGTAAATGAGTGTACAAGCTCGAAATCAATCAGATGAACAGACAGAAAGATGATATATATATATGTGTATTATATATATATACACATGTGTGTGTGTGTATGAGTTGTATAGGTGTGATTCATGACATAACAGTAATGCTTGAACGTCTTTCCCCCCCCCAACTAATTTAATTCGAATCTCATCAGAAACGAGAAGTTTTCATGGTAAAAAGATATCTAGCTACTTGAGCTATCCATTCAATTAGACAATAAATGTGTACCAGGCTTAGCTTGCCGAAAAAGTAAACAAGCGCCTTCAGATAATGACTATATTGGCTTACGCACAGGATGGGTGTTATTTGGCCGATCGTCATATAAATTTTCATGTTGACGAAAATTGTCAAGCGACGTATCCCTTACCAACTTTCTATTTATTGAGACTTTACTACATCGATAATATATATATATATATATATATATATATACACCACTTTTGTTTTCCCTGTATCTTTATGATTTTCCAAACCCACCCAACACGCAAGTGGGACTATTTGCTATATTCTGCAGCTCCCATAGACCTAGCACAATTCGTAATAGACTTCAGTATGGGATATCACGTCTACTTAAATATTACAATAAATGGCGCATAAAACCGAACGAAACCTAAGCTATTTTCTTCTCCCGCAGGAGACCTGCTCTACCTGACAATCTGACGGTACAGGGAAACACTTTAGAGTGGTGCGATAAGGTTCGTTATCTTGGTGTAATCCTTGACAATAGACTTACTTTCACTAAACACATAAATAATATCACAATCGAGACAATACCTTCTGTTCCTTGTACCCCATTCTTAATCACAAGTCCTTCCTCAACATTAACAACAAGATAATCCTCTACAAAGCACTAATCCGACCAATACTTTGCTACGCTTGTCCTTCCTGGAGCTCTATATCAAAAACCTTCTTTAACAAGTTACAAGTCATTCAAAACAGATGCCTCAGATGTATTCTCAATGCACCTCGCTATGCCAGAATCGACAATATGCACGAAGCTACTGACCTGCCCTATATTAGAGATTTTGTCCTAAAGCTATCGACTGACTTTTTTATTAAATGCTCATATCAAAACAATGTACTCGTCTCCTCGATTACCAATTACGATTCTAAGCAGCTTCGTTTCATGTATTCCAAATATAAACACAGGTAGTAATTAATTTTAATTTTTTAATTATAATTTAACCCCTTTACTTAGTAAGCACCTTCGACACCCGCGTCATCCACTTTTTATATGTGTATGTATATATGTATATATATATGTATATATATATATATATATATATATATATATATATGTATATACGTATATATATGCATATATGTATATATGTATATATATATATGTATATATGTGTGCGTTTATACATAGTATTTATTTAAGAACTTACAACCTAAACAATATATTTTTGTTGCTTAGACTTAAGTTTCTTTACTATCATGTATTACTTGTAATTAGAAAACGTGTTTATTTTCTGGCCATAGGTTTTTATTTGCTTTTTTCCTGCAGCATTTAACGTTTTGTTTTGCATTATTATTTATATTCTTACTGTGTTATTGTGGTAAGGTTTTCCCGGTACACAATGCGTGTAACCCATGTTATATTTTCTTTTATGTTTATTACTTATGCAAATATACTTTGTTGTTGTTGTTATATATATATATATATATATATATATATATATATATATATATCTGGTGTGTGTGTATGTATCACATCATCATTCATCATCAACGTGTCGTATTGATCGGTTGTCGAACATCGCGACTGGGCATTGTACGTTTATTTTTACGTACAAAATGACCAACATTCAAGGTACTAATCATATGAAACGCAGATGCGCGTGCATGCGACAGTATACGGGGTAGTGTTTCATTGTACTCTCCCTGATAATTAACAGTTATACGTAATGATGAAAGACTTTATAAATTCTCTCATGTCACCAGTTGGTTTCGAATCCCCCACCGACGGGTTGACAGTCCGGCACTCTAGCAATTAAGCTACCGCCATATTTTCAATATATATACATATATATACACACAAGTTTTTATACGCACCTCAACGTTCTACTAAAATTTATTCCGCCGTGCAATCTTCTCTGTTTAGGTGGTCGTATTATAAGAATGAAGAAATGTAGGAAGGATGAAATAGAAAAATTGAAGCGTATTTTCGGACGAATTATAAACGCGTCATTCCAAGAGATGATGATGTAGTTAAGAACAACATTTATACTCAAGACTCATTCTTTTACCGACTAAAGCAAAGACGGAAATTTCACAGTGCTTGGATGGGCGTGATGATTTTCTTTTTAAACGCTTTCCGAACTAACCATTTGGAATAACTACTTCGGTTCTTCTACTTGGATTCCATTCAACGTGCCAACTCCCTCTCTCGCTGATAATTTTTAGAAGAATTTTCGCTCCGTCAGAATATTTTACGAATTTCCACTACGTTTATTTATTTATATATATATATATATATATATATTTCAAATATATTACATTTCTTTTTCGACTTTCCACTATTTCCCCATATAAATTTATTTATTGAAGCGTGGAAAACTGCATTTCACTGTTGGAATTTTGAATTTTGGTTAGCTCGTATAATTCCCAGAAATATCCCGTATAGAAATAACAAAAAAATGGCCAGACTTCCAAAATAAAAACCTGCGAATATTTGTGTACATCTTAACTGTCTTCTACATTCCCCTATTGTTATCGCTATTTTTGTTTTTAGTCATATTATTATTATTATAAGGAACATTTTATAAATTTTATTTATAAATATCGTTCATAACGCCACGTCTATAAAATACTGTAATTTAAACTCGTTCACCCGGCTCTCGCGTAATTTATGCACATAGGTCGTCGGTCTCTATGTTTTATTTTATAAATATTTTTCATGAAATGTGATAATAAATCAGATAAATATAATAATAATTACTATTATTACTATTATTATTATACAATTTCGTTTGTAAAAATAGGAAGTGTTTCGGAATTTCAATTTCGGGTGTTAGATCGATGACAGCGAATGAAGGAAAATCTATTATAGTTCGAAGGTTTGGAAAATCACGTACAAGAATGCTGGCCGGTTACTCCCCGGTGCTGTACACTATATAATAATTCGTTACCGAATGTAGTAATGATCGATTTAATAAATCGCAAGCGAGGACGGATCTATCTTTCGAATTATATCTTTAAAAGTAAAAATGTAGTACACTTGTAATATTAATAATTGAGAATTATTTTAGGTAGCGTTGGTGGCGTAGAGTGCTCGACTGTCAACTGGACGGTCGGGGGTTCGAAACCAACACGCGACATAGAAAGTTTTCATCATTATTTAATTCTTAATTATCACGGAGAAGACACTGTCACCCCACTCCGTATAATACCATGCGCATGCGCATCTGCGTCGCATATAATTAGTGTCTTGAATGCTATTTGTACGTAAAAATAAACGTGTACAATATCACGATGTTCGGCAACGATACGATGATGATGATGATGAGCGTTTATTATAAATTTTATTCTTTCTTCGATAGAGATGCGAACTTTCTTATTTTTTTGTTTATATTTATTAGGGTTTTTTTTTTAATGTGTTACATATGTATACATGTTTATGTGTATGATCATACTACTATGCGTATTATAGGTGCTTATGCATGCCGGTGTGTAGTTGTGTGTTTGGTTTTGTTACAATTTCTTGGGTACATTGTAAAGTTAATTTCATCGTGAAAGGAATGTAGAACAGTTTTTTTTTTTTTTTTTTTTTTTTTTAAATATAATTTTATCATTTATTTTGTTTTCTTGTTTTCACATTTAATTCTTATCCGGAAGTCGCGCAACTAATGCGCATTTTTACAGCTGAGTCGGTAGCTATTCTTCAATCTCTCCGCTCTATACAACTCAATCAATTATCTGAAAAAGTCGTAATATTTACTGATTCTAGAAGTTGTCTCTCTGCCTTGCAATTTTCTCTTTTTAATCCACATTGCTCTCCCATAATACTCAAAATTCTTCATCATATCACTCTATTACAAGGCGTCGGAATCACTGTTAAATTTACATGGGTTTCTGGTCATGCTGGTATTACAGGGAACCTTCTTGCTGATTACTACGCCAAATTCTTCTCCCCTCTTAGTTTACTTATTGCTTATACTCCCTGTATCGATCTTCTCTCCCTTATTAAAACAGCTCATAAAGAATACTGGAAAACTCTTTGGAATAACCCATATACCACATCACAGTTCAAACTACTCCAACCGGATCTCCCTTGTTTTCCCTGGTTTTACAATGTTCCATTACATGTTAGTCTACTTCGCAATTTTATTATTACCACGTGTAGGCTGCGATTCGGAAAAAATTGGTTACCTGCTTCACTGTTTCGTATGCACCTTATCTCATCTCCTTTCTGTTCTCATCCTGCAGACATTCACTGCACCGCTGACGCAAATCACATTTTTCTAGAATGTTCTCACTACCTCTCTTCTCGTTCTACTTTATACAATCAACTCATCTCAGTACACGTTCCTTTCCCAGTCAATTTCCTTCTCTCCATCCGCAACTTGGACATTTACATTTATTTATATAAGTTTATTATAGACTGTAAAATACTTGTATAGTTACATATTAAGGTTATTATTTATTATTTTTTGTAATGGGTAAACCGCTGTGGAAGCCCAGTTTAAAAAAAAAAAAAAAAAAAACGGAAGTATATGCTCATTTTATAATTTTAATAACGTAGAAAAATAAACATGTTGATTATTATTAATGTGGAATGTAGTGATTTTTTTTTTAAATTTAAATAAATAACAAAAAAAGAAAGTTTAAATAACTAAGATATTTTTCCTTATAAAAAATCACAAATTTTTCAGAGAGAAAAAAAATTTGTGATTTTAACTTCTTTTCTGTTGTTTATTATTATTGTTATTATTACTACTACTACTACTACTGAACTACTAACGATCAGTTTCATTAGGGGAAATAAGCGAGTTTTATTTAAAGAAAGTACCTCCGGTAAAGATAATACTAAACCTTATGGTATAGCTATAAGTTTTCATATCGTTTTATAAGCTAGTGTGTGTGACTTTACGGATAGTTCCGTCTGTGACGAAGTGAGCGCTCGGTACACACCTCGGTACGTTTTACCAAAATCGCTGACGTTTTTATAGGTATATCGCATAATATTACTTTTAAAACGATTTTGTGTACCAGCTGTTTTGATTCCAGTTCGTTCGTATGGAGCTAAAAGAAATATACTTAAATAGCTATTGAAAGTTAATGTTATTTATATTTGAAAAGAAGATTTTGCAACTATACAAATGATCGAGAGTTTGAAGTTCATTCGCATAAGGAATTCGAAATCATTTTCTATTTATTCGATGTATATAATCTACCTTGTCCCGTTCGGAATCTATTTATTCTGCACCATTCTTGTCCATTCCCGGAAGGTTCTATGCTGGGAGATCTGCATTAATGGCTTTACTCGATGTCCATTTATCTTTCCATCTTTCGTTCCAGTTTCTTGATATGTTCCGCAAATGTACCGTCGTTTTCCATGGTAGCTGTCTAGATTTCAGTTCCCTTATTAGTTTGTAGTCTTTATCTACGTGCATTAAACAGTTCTACGCGTGTGTGAAATTTTCCCAAAAGTTTCTTAATTCCAGTGATAGATAACCAATCAACTAGTCTAGTTGTAAAAATTTAAAATTACGTTTTTTCCAAGTTAATTTACCGCGTCGGACGTAAAGACGATATGCTCGATGACCGAGTAGGTTTGGGTGAAAATTACGTTGTTTAGTAAAATTGTATGACAACAAAAATTTGCACGTGCCAATTGTAACTAATAAAGATTTGTTATTATTGTATTTATACCTAACAAGGGGCTAAATTTTGTTTCATAACCAGAATACGTGACGTATATAACGTATGATCGAGTACATATGTCCGCGAAACTATTGATTTAATTTTTTTTTTTTTAAATTCGGATGCCTTTACGGCTTAACCAACGTGATAATAGAGACTATTTACATTTGAATCAAAGATGTTGACTTTTCTAGAAATGTCGCTATATGGGGATATAATTGTAGATTATCTAGATGGAGAATGGACGATATACGGAGGTGTAATACATGTAGAACCTTAGAAGATAAGGTAAAGTCAACAACGGTATAACGGCAGAGCATTAAAAAAAAAAAAAAAAAAAAAACCTGATCGGGACTATTGACTGTACAGAATAGAGGGGACAGAAGGGACTTAGGTCTAAACTGCATACGGGAAAAGACGGTCAGGTAACAAATGATGTCCAAATCGTAATCTACTGATGAGTAGGATTCATCTGCGATTAATCTTCTAAAAGACATAGAACCACGCAAATTAGCGCAGAGACGGTTGACGTTGTTAATAACAAGTGAGCGGTGATTGACTAACGCTCTCAGTGTACATCAATGATCCTTACCTCCAGCTGAATAAAGTGAATGATATCCTTGTGAGAGACTAAAGTGAGTTCTACGTCATTAAGATGTCAACAAACCCCTTATTTGGAACACCTTTATGACTCGGCACTTAAAAGAAAGACACAAATAGTCCCGCACGTTCGAAATTATTAAGCTTTAGCAAAACTGATGCGATTGACACATTCCATTTATCGTCTATAGCCGTCACCACGCTTTTCGAATCTATAATAATAAGTTACGCGAAGATTTATGTCTATACTGACCAGGTTTGTAGTACTGCTCGCGCATTCCGCAGTAAATATCGAATATTATCGTCATAAACTGTTGCTTCAATTTTTATCTAGATGATTAATTTCTGAAATATCCGCGCGAAAGATATAATTAGTTGAAAGTATTCGTTCGACAGTATTAACATAACTTGATAAAACATACTTCAACGTCGTACTTAATATACTTGTTGGTTTCTTTTTTGGGCTTCCATACAGTTTACCCGTGGCTGTATATTATGGAATGAATAAGAAAGGGCTACTTATAAATTAGACTAATAAGTAATGTAGGGATGTGTAAAATTAAATAATGATACCGGAATCTAAAATATAGGAGTAATATACTTCAGCATTTCGAATAGGAGAAATGCAATATTTATAGGAAACGGAAAAGGCTGTGAAGAGCTTGATAAAATGCGACTCGAAAATTACTATGATGGGAACACTGTAGGATAACATGTATCGGCCACTAAATGGGTATCCATAGGATGAGAGCAATTAGGAGAACTAATAAGTTTTAACTTACGGTAACGAAGCAGGAAGGCGTCTACAGCCGAGTCTCAGTCGACAAATGGTAGTAATAAAACCGCGCAATCGTTTCAACTTTAATATTGTAGAACAACGGATTAGAAGGTAGAGTTGAATGGATTTATAACGCTTTGCAGTAAATGGATCGGACCACAGATTTTTCCAGTATTCCTTATGCGCATATTTAATGTACGCTAGGAGATCTATAGGAGTATCAAACAAAAAAAGTCCCCCTAATGTAACCGTTGAAGTGACTAAATGATCAGCTAGATTATTGCCATGCTTGTTGTTGTATACCCTAAAATGTTCCGGTACAGTAGTTTTCATCGTCAACGTTTTAACACATACTCGGCGCGCTTGTTCGACTGTTTGATGCTACTCGCTAATTCTAAACTAGCGCTTTAAAATTATGTAATTTTCGAGCATAAGAAATTTTAATTGCTTCAGTAGAAATTTTTTAATAGTACCGGACAGAATCGGCGAAAGGCTAATTAGTCTATAGGATAACGATAATTTTTGTAAGTTGGTGTTTAGATTTTGGAATCATTACGATATAGACAACTTTTCACTGAAATGGAACACGTTTAAGTGTGAAAAAAGAATACGAATAAAATAGTAATAAATACGTTCCATTTTGCGCGGAAATTCAAAAGCCGATTTGATATAAAAGCCGATTTGATATAAAAGCCGATTTGATATAAAAGCCGATTTGATATAAAAGCCAATTTGATATAAAAGCCGATTCGTTTTTTTTTTTTAGGATTTAATTTTTTTGATTATACGCTTGATATTCGACGGTCTAAAGTAATCATAATAACAATGGTAGCGCGAATAATAATAATAATAATAATATTTTAATAAATCGAATATATATTCCGGTTTTACACCATTTACCCGGGTTTAACACATTCACGGTTATCCTGTTATTTATATTATTTACTAATTAGTGATATCGTTTTTTTTTTAAAACGACAAATTAATCGATTTTTTTTAAGTCATACGTGTTTCACATAATATAACAGATATATACAATGTTTTCCTCGTATGCAATGTCGCAATGTAATGTAATAAATCATTTAATTATATTCGATTAATTATAATAAAATATTAGTCTAAATAGCTGTTTATACTTTAAATATCGTTTGTTTTAGAAGGAAAATTACCAAAAGATTTTTCAAACCCCAAACATTCGTGCCAATACCCAAAAAAAAAAAAAAAAAAACGTGTGCGTTGAGCATCGAATAATTGCGCTCTGATGAGCCGCACTATTAAGATTATCCTCTCAATTATAAACACTAGGATAGAACAACAGCTGGACAAACAACTCAGTGAAACACAATACGGTTTTGTTGCCATGCACCAGGGACGCGATAGCTCTGTTTAAAACGATGATACGCAACGCACGCTAAATGTAGGTCGTGATGTTATTGCATGTTTCATAGACTATGAAATGGCGTTTGACCGAGTGCAGCATACTAACGCAAATATTACGAAAGTATAATATCGACAACAAATATCTGCAAATAATTGAAGTACTTTACTGGTAAAACATGCCAGATATAAAAAAGGTATAAGGCAAGGATGCTCGCATTCACCCAGACTTTTCCACATATACGCAGATTATGAAAAATTCGAGTATAAATAATTCTGACATAAATATAATAATGGACACTCAATAGGATGTATCAGATGTGCAGATTACAAACTTTTGATTTCGCATTCTTCCGGTGAAATTTAGATTATGTTAAATAAACTGAACAAAAAAGGAAGAAAATTGGGTACGAAACTAAAAGTTGGGAAAACAAAAATAATGATATTCACAAGAACGTCCAATAAAGAAGTAAAAATAAGGGTGGAAAACGAAACAATCTAATTATGTAGGGAATTAAGGTATTTGGGTTCTCTGTTCACGACAGATGGCCGAGACATCGATCGTTTATTAATTTACAGGCAGTATTAACAGATCGAATTATTATATATATATATATATATAAATTGCAATCTGGCTGATGTAGCCAATAAGCAACTGGGATGTGAGCTATGACAGCATGGGAGATATCATTCAACAATGATACTCCGAGCTACCTCTCTAATCGTTTAAGATCTAGGGGTTTGCGATAGTTTAATCTGCCAGGTTCATTGACATTCTACCGCCAGCTGACTAGGGCGAGCCTCTAACCTGCGCAGGTAACCTTTATTGCTATCTCGAACTACTTCATGCACATTTGGTACTTTTAAGTCTTTATACAAATTTTCTTTTCTTATATAACAGGGTGCATCGGCTATTGTCCTTAGTATTTTTGATTTCGATCGTTGCACCATTTTGATATTCGATATTGATGCTGTCCGCCCCAAAGTGATATACCAAATGTCAACATCGGCTTAATAACTGCCCCCGTAAAGCGATAATTTCGATTTTATACGTAATTCGGAAGTTTTGACCAGGAGCCAAGTACATGTAACGCAGTTTAAGTTTTATTTATTTAACTTTGATCCTGATGTGTTCCCTCCAAGTGAAGCGGCGATCGAGCCACATATCCAGGTATCGGACTTTACCTGCGGAATCGTACCATTAAGACCAACAGGTGGGCATGTGTTTCGCCTAGTTGTAAATGTAACACGTACTGACTAGCATGAGTTAATTTTAACCCTCCACTATCTTGCCCACATGTCCAAGTCGTTCAAACCGCGCTGTAATTTTTCTGACGCCCCTACCGGAACATTATCTCTCGCGAATAATGCTGTATCATTCCGCCATCTTCACATTTTTATTTACCGGAAGGTCGAGCATATAAATGAGAAAACGGATTGCCCCCCTCCCAAAAAAAAAAAAAATTGAACCCTGCGGAACTCGAGCCTTGACAGAATAGTAAATTCCGTAGTGTAGGTCGGAGTTCAGAACATTGGGGGTGGCTCTACAAACTAGCTTTTCTTTCCTTCGGTGTTTGCATCTGCGATGCTGAAGTGAGCAACCCTATCTTGGATGTAGCTACCTGCGCATACGTGTACTTACTTTTAAATTATTATTATTATTATTGTAGTTATCGTCATTATTGTTGCTTCTGCCGCTATTGTTAATATTATTATTATTATTACTTGTGCATATGTGTGTGTGTGTGTGTGTTTCCCAATCACGACAAACGGGTAGGGTGAATGTACTTTTAAAATAATTACGTGTAAATGTGCAGAAACTTGCGTTATGTGTACATTAGAAGTAAATCATAACAAGGGTACATAGTACAATAGTGTGTGCATGGTGCAAGCGTGCTTATAATTTAAAAATTCCAGTCAGATGGACAATAACATAGTTCCAAAAATCACCGGTAATTGCTTTTACAATGGTTCCGAGGTGAAAAAATAATTTATTAAAAACAATTAATTTTTTAAACAAGCCGATACCGGTATCACGGTTGAATTAATTTCTTATTTTTATTATTATTATTATTATTATTACAGATAAGAATTAACTGGTGATATGTAAATTTATGTCGCATTGCACTTTCGGAGAACTCGAGCAATACTGATTGATTAGTGCTGTTCAAATTGCAGCCGGAAATATACCGAATACAAGGACGACAACGATTGTTTTGCTCATTCGATATTGCGAGTATATTTGACAACTACGAGTGATATCTTGACATAATTAAAAACTACAAATTTAATCCGTACTCAAATTAATGCGCTGGTAAGTTACTTCCAAGATAGGGTTGCTCACTTCAGCATCAGAGATGCGAACACTGAAGGAAAGAAAAGATAGTTGTAAAGCGACCACCAATGTTCTGAACTCTGACCTACACTACGGAATTTATTATATTCCGACGGGCATTATAATTTAGAGAATTTCTGTAAGCTCTTTAATAACAATTGTTAGCTAATCATATACGAGGATGACATCCATATTATGATTTTGAACAAGCCTAATAATTTCATTTCTAGAGGTAACTATAAGAAATTTAAGGCTAAAGTTTTCTATACATATATATATATATAAGTGTGTGTGTGTGTGTGTTTATAATTATTTAATTTGTATCGGATTTATAGCAACTTCGTTCGCCATTATTTTCGCGTTCGCGGCTAAGACTTCGTTGTCATACGCGTTTCGAACGCGACATTTCTAGCCGAGATTCCGCCGCGTACTTTTTCGAATTAAGCGTTAAGCGTGAGTACTATCCAGGTTTTTGCAACTACTCTTCTCGCATATACGTACCAAATTCGATATTTTCTCACTGTGGCCAAATAGATGAGTTACCGCATTTTTCTCTCCGAGTTTAAGTTAATATTTCAGTTATATATATATATATATATATATATATATATATATATATATATATTTATGTTCTGTCCTAGTGATTTATGCGCTAAATTAATGAACGTGAGTAGAGTTTGTAATTCATATATACGTAATATATGTATACGTATGGATATTTGAGTCTTATAGATATATACGATATATATTATATATATATATATATATATATATAAATAGATATATACGAATGTATATATATATACAGATATACTGTTCATTGGACTCGAGTATTTTGTAATATTAATACACATACCTACGTAGGGTTACTTAATTACAAGATATCCTCCTCTAAGGTGTGTCTACTTGTTCTTTTTTTCGGGCCACTTACAGCATAAATCAGAATATTATATATATATATATATATATATATATATATATATATATGAATTAATAACAAATATATTAAGATTATTAAGAACATTTATAGCTCTGCTACAATGCAAGTAAACTTAAGGAAGAAAACAAAAAAGATTCCGATGAAAAAAGGAGTAAAACAAGGTGATACAATTTCACCGAAATTGTTTATTTCCGCATTGGAAAATGTGTTTAAAAAGTTAAATTTGAATGCGAAAGGTATCAAAATTGATGGTGAATATCTAAACCACCTCAGGTTTGCAGATGACGTAGTATGGATAAATTCAAAAATTACAGACGATGGTAACATACCTAAATCTACATTCCAGCAAGATAGCGTTAAAAAATAAACCTCGAAAAAACAAAAATAATGACTAACACAGGACAAACAATAAAAATAACAATAAATTCAGAGGAAAAAGAACATGCAGATAACTGTATATATGTTTAGTTAAAAAAAAATAATAACAAATAAAGAAATTATGACGAAAACGGATATAGCCAGAAGAATATCTTTGTCTTGGGTTGCGTTCGGGAAGTTAAGCGCAATACTTCGAAATAAGCAAATGCCAATTAATCTGAAAAGGAGATTATATAATCAGTGTGTACTCACAGACCTTGTATATGCTGCAGAAATATGGCCATATACAAAAACAAACATACAGAAGATAAGAAATATCCAAAGTGCACATGAGAGAATGTTGCTACAACATCAGATTATCGGATACGGGAACTAACGAAGTTGCATGATGCAGTGGAACGAATTTCTAGAATAAAGTGGAATCGGACTGGCCACGTAGTCCGAAGAGATAACAACAGATGGTCAAAGCGGGTCATAAAGCTGATAAACAAAAGAAGAAACCAGGGTAGACCACGATGATATATCGAAGGTAGGCGGGAAGAAACGGTTGCGAAAGGCGCAGAACAGAAATTAATGAAAAAAATTGGAGAAAGCTTTCATCCAGGAGTGGATAGATAAAGGCATATCGCGATATATATATATATATATATATATATATATATACGAGGAGTATTAAAAACGTAAAAATTTGACATTATATTTAAAAAGTAAGTTATAACAATATTGAATAAATGTACCGGAACAGATGCCATCGTCATTCGTGAAATATCAAAATTCTGATGATATAAATTTTTAATAAATAATAAACTAATAAGATAGAAATAGTTCAAAGAAAAATAATCAACTCGAAAGAAAAACGAAGTAATTTAAATGTATGTTTAATTATAAAGCGAATATTTAATGTCATTTATAAGTACTGGGAAAGAAAACGAACAAGCTTATGAGAATAATTCGTTTAATATGTTGACGCTCATACTTAGTATATATCTAACACTTAGTTGCCTGGAATATTAATTTCTTAACGAACTACAACTGATAAATAATTCATATATATATATATATATATATATATATATATATATATATATATATATATATATATATATATATATATATGTATATATATATGTATATGTATATATATATGTATATATATATGTATATATATATATATGTATATATATATATATATGTATATATATAGATATAATAAAACAAAATAAACATACAGTTAATCATTATAAAATTATTTATTAGCGCGAAGCTTTTCGACAGTATCAAACGTGCACAATAAACGTTAATGACGTAACTTTCGAAAAGTTTCGCGCTAATAAAAATTTTATAGTGATTAACTATATTTTTATATTGTTTTATTAATACATAAAATTACTACCCTCCGATATATCAACAGACACGCACACACATAGATATATATATGAAAAAGGTCATAATCGTATAAGATTAGATAATTATGTATTTAATTAAATTTTCTCAACGAAAACGAATAAAGAAAAATTAGACTATTATTAAAACAAATTTTTATTTATATATATACATATACTAGCTGATCCGGAGAACACTGTTTAGCCTTAGGGGTAATAAATAAGCAGTTTTTGGATTTTATTAACGTTAATTTTTTATTAGGAAATAAAAATAATAAAATTAAATATTTTAATGATTCTTTATTGTTCATGTATTTGGTGCATAGGTTGCACTCATCAGTTAAGTACCTTGTGATACACGACATTTTTTGTTTTATAATCAGGCGCAAGAACAAACAAGGCATATATATATGTTTTGTTGATAATTCCATCAAAAATTGCCGTATTTTAATAAACCGTTTTTAGTTTTGCTTATAATCATTAATATCGATGCGTTCGCGATCATCATGTGGTAGCCCATTAAAATTTGATCAATTATATATATATATATATTGTGAATAACTTCGTCAAAAATTATCGGATTTTGAAAAACCTTTTTCTTTTGTTCCTAATCATCAATATGATATATATATATATATATATATATATATATATATATATATATATATATGTGTGTGTAAAATACGAGCTCGTATTTAAAATGACAGTCGGGTTTTGTCTTATCAGCGGAGATAAGACGCTCGCTACGTTTTCGTGTATTTCATGGTAGAAGACATCGGTTACGTTACAAGGATAGACTTGTTGATTTAGTTTAATTTCGATCGTGTATGTTATAGCCTTTATTTTCTCGATTTCTTTATTACAGGTAAATTGTTTATATATTTTTCTTTTGTTTTTTTTTTTATATTTCAATTTATCCGGGGTACAAAATCTATACTTAAAATAAATATCTTTATTACAGCAATCGTCTAGGTTATTACGTACACTGAAACTAAACTTACAAATCGAGAAAAATTTTTTCCACTTTTATCATGGCAAAATATCAATTATTCTTGCTAGCAGAGGTTGGTAGCTCAGAAAAAACAGCTGTCCGGTTAAAACGAATTCGCAAATACAATGATGATACTTGGTACGTTTTTCCTGATGAATGCCAAAATCTTTCGGCGCATAAAAGTATAGCAATCTCACCGAACTTGAAGAAACAACTATGGGAAAAACCAATATAGACGTTCTAGGAATAGCAGAGATACGAAGACAAGGGGAAATCATTATAATGACAAAGTACCCACATATTATGTATTCCATAGGCGAAACGGCAGGACAATATGGCGTTGGTTTCTTTGTAAAAGCAAGTCTTAAATATAAAATTATAAGGTTCGAAGGTGTGTCAAACAAAATAGCTCTTATCGATTTGGAGTTGAAGAAAGATCATCATCTACGAATAGTACAGGTATATGCTCCTACTTCGTCGGCGGAGAATGAGGAAGTTCAGAAATTTTATAACACATTAACTAGAACAATATCCGAAACCTTTATAAAACGAAAGCGCATCTTTATAATAATGGACGACTTCAATAGTCTGATAGGGTACAGCAATAAAGAAGAAGTTGGAACAATCGGTCCATATACTTACGGTAAACGGAATGAAAGAGGCTAGAATCTGATCAAATATTGCCAGGAAAATGACTTTAAAATAATGAACAGCCTCTTTGAAAAAAGAAGAGGAAAAAGGTGGATATGGCTAGCGCCAAAGAAAGCATATAAAACGCAAATAGATCATGTACTTACTCCTATGGGCATGCCATCAATTATAGACGTAGACATCATGACGGGATTCGATTTTCATTATGATCATAGACTACTCAAAATTAAACTTGGTATAAACGACCGAAATACAAGCAGAAAAGGAAAAGTTAAAAAAAAAATTGTAAATTCTGCTGAACTTATCAAGCAAAATGCAGAAGAATATGAGCTGGAGATTAATAAATCGCTACTCATAATTCCAGAGTTGGAGAAAATCATTCTAGAAAAAACAAACAAAATTGTACGTGAAAAAAAAGAATAAAAGCCGAATATTTCTTTACGCAAATAAAACAGTTAATAAAGAAACCAATTAAAACGCGAGAAACGAACACTAGAAAATAAAATAGAATTAAATATTGCCTGCAAAGCAGTTAGATATCACATTAAATCAGAAAGATTTAAAAAGCAACAAAAACAAATTGAACAAATATTACAAAATAATACAAGTACTAAGCAGATTAAAACTAAGCTAAGAATTGTTAACAGGACTAGAGGATGATAAAGGAACTGTGGAAAGAAGGCGCAAATTAATAAATCAAATTGCTACACATTATTATAAAAATTTATATAAAGATGATAACAACATCCAAGAGGCGATGAACATAAATTACATGACACAAAAGGACGAAGACGACGCTACATCGATACCACCGATCCAGCTAGCAGTAATCAAAAAAGCTGTAAATAAAGCTAAGCTAAACAAGGCACCATGACACGATAAAATAATAACTGAAAGTATCAAATATGGAGGAGAAAGGTTACTTATAGAATTGAAAAAGTTATTCGATGAAATAATTGTAACAGAAACAATTCCAAGCGAACGGAAAAAATCTAACATAATTCTTCTACATAAAAAAGGTAAAAAAGAAAAGATAGAAAATTATAGACTAATAAGCCGTATACCAATAATATAAAAAATTTTCACAGATCACTTACATGTTATTAATCAATTAATAGTGAAAAGTAAAGAGTACAATATACCGTTATTTTTCACGCATATATTAATATACAATACTAAGGCCTTCGACTCGGTAAAGCAATCGTATATATTTCAAGCACTACAGAATTAAGGCTGTCAAAGAAAGCTAATAAGACTAATAATGAAAATGTATAACAACGTTGAAGCTAGAATAGTAACAGATGCGAATGGAGAATATTTCCCATTAGCGCGGGGAGTACGCCAAGGAGTTACCGTTATCTCCAATTTTGTTCAACTGCGTCTTGGACGAGGTTTTCAAAGCTCTAGATTGGTCGGATATGGGCATTAATTTAAATGGAGAATTATTGAACAACTTTTGCAGACGATGTGGTGCTAATTGCATCCTCCTTCAACCAATTGGAGCAAATGTTTCTCTCTCTGCAGCTAGGAGGAAATAAATCGGGATTAAAAATAAATAACGAAAAAACCTAAAATTTTATGTCACGAAAAAAGAGGCTTTACACCAATAGGAAATAGCAATATAGAACAAGTCACCGAAGTTATATACTTAGGTCGACTAATTTCATTTAAAAGCAAATTAACAGTGGAAATGCACCGCAGAATGGCAATAACATGGAAAAAGTACTGTATGATGAAATCAATTTTTAAGAGAAACATTCCGCCCAATCTAAAAAGCGTGGCTTTCAACAGCTGCCCGCTACCACCGTTAACTTACGGTTCCCAAACATGGTCGATGACGCAAAGACACTGCCAAAAAAATTTAGAAAGATCAATATTACAAATCAAGAAACTAGATAGAGTCACGTTAAAAACGATTAAGGAACAAATGGGTGATAACAGGGATGTGATAAATTCAATCCGCGCGCTGAAATGGAAGTGGAGATGACATGTCATAAGATACAGAGATCAGTAACGGAATGGTTTCTGGCGTACCGCAAGAGAAAAAAGTCGCGATCGTTTACACGTTGGGATGACGGCTTCAAAAAATTCCTGGGATCCAGAAGCGCTCTGTACAGATTGGCACATAACAAACGCAACTGGGAAAAATTGGCGAGACCTTCGCTCGAAAGGGCCTAGTACGACTACATTCGAAATTAATTTTAGAAATCGATTTTGGCTGTAACAGATATTTCGAAATTGTTGGTTTAGTTAAGGTTATTATTATATATAATCATCTCTGTTCATTGCACTGTAAGGATGTGGTGGCACACTATATGATATTATTATGCAAGTTGCATTCCAATTTTTCTCCATAAATCTCTATTATTAGCAGTTCCTAGTATGCCTATATATAATATGTTTATGTGTGTGTTTGTACGAGCGTGTGGTTATATATATCGTCGTTCAATAAACTAGCTCCAAAACTGATATTTACACCGTTTATAATTTGCATATTTACTTAAACGCGAACGATTTATGAAATACAATCGTAAACGGTGAATGGGAGTGTGCAGTTCTAGGGCGTAGCAGACGACTGTTTTCTCATTAAGGACCGATAGATCGTGGCGATCTGATTGTGCAAACAACGAAAAACCATCCATTCGTGAGAAGAGGCTAATAATATTTGTGTAACGAATTCCGAGAAACCGATTCAATAAATACATACGTACATGTACACACTAGCAAACAGGAAATTATCGTCATATATATATATATATATATATATATATATATATATATATATATATATATATATATATATAAAAAACACGGAACAGCAAATATAGAATTAAAATGTGGATAAACAAAACACTTCAAAACTTGAAGAAAAAAAATACAACTAAAATAATAATAATTGTCACAATAATAATAATAATAATACAGATTTAAATTCTTATCTTTAATTAACTTAAAAACCCTTGACAACAGAATTTAAACCGCCTTCACGTGATATTCGAAGATATGGTCAAATATAAAAATTGTAAATTTATTTTTCCATCTAATACCGGGCGACGCATATTCCTTATTCTCCTTCATTTCAATTTCAAGGTTTCTAATATATTTTTCATCGACCGTTTTTACATAGGTCTGGAACATCGCATAATTGGATTTATATCGAAGTATATTTAAAAATCATCATCCGAATTATGTTCAGCCTTACAGGCTGGAAATAAAAGTATTTTAAAAAGTTTTCTATCATTTATGTTACACAAATACGCATCTCCGTTAATATAAGGTGTTAACTTCAGCGCCATCTTTACTACTTGTATAGCACACTTATCATTAATTGCTTATAGTGCCACGTCCGTTACATAACGCTGGCTAACACATGTTGGCAATAGTCCTACGTCGGTTCTAAAATTGCTCGGAACAAATTGTACCAATTCGACAGATTCTCTAACCTGCTTGTCATTTTTTCTCTCCCATGGTATCGTACCTGTAATTGTTTTGCGGCATTAACGCACGGAGTAGGCGGCATCTTGTTAGATGTCGCATTACGTGTGCGAGTCTACGATACTTGTCTTCGTTTACGATTTCCTATCATTTATTCGCACGTTAACAATCTGTGTTGCGTACTTTATCTCTGCAATTATTCTACGACCATATTTCGAACAGAGTCAGTTTTTGTGATTAACCGACTGTACAAAAATATTATTTTCTCATCTAATTTTATACTTCTACTAGATAATATTTGCTTCAGTTTTAATAATGCGTTTTTAGGTTTTCCAAATTCGAACTTTCATCTCTATTCGCGTGTCCAATTTAATTTTGATTTTTTTTCGTCTTTTTTTTTTATTTTGATTTTTTTCGTCTTTTTTTTAATTTTGTTTTTTTTTCGTTTTTTTTTTTTTTTTTTTTTTTTTTGTCGGATCTTTTGTCTTTTCAATTACCGTATATTTTCATTTTTTAAAATGCATCTAGAAGAATCGTTCTAAATCTTTTAAATCATTCGCTATTAAGATCGTATTCTATTCAATTCCGTTCGTATGATTGGATGCGAAAAGACTGCTTAAAACATCACGTCCAGAATACGTATACGTGTCAGCAGTGGCACTTTGTGAATATCGCTGAAAGTACCATTAAAAGCTCAACTTGCGCATCCACGAATGATATGCTAAATGATTCGTACGTATCATATTCAACTGGAAATTATTCTTTCGTGTTCGAAATCGTGCCGCGAAATACGTCAAAGTGTTATAGAGTAGTCGGCGATAGTATTAAAATTGAAATTAATCAGATTAAAGCAAATACAACTGCAGAGGAGATCGAAATATTTAAAGGAATGTACGACAAAGATGTATTTGGTCTCCGATATTAATTTGTATTCTTCAAAGTTCGTTAGATTGAAGTAGAAAAGGGAATACAAATGAACGATCAATGAACAAATAACATCAGATATGCCGAAGCTGATAATGGTTCGGGATCGTTTCTACACTAAATACATTCGCACGATGGAATAAGTTCGATTAGAACATTCGGGGTATATTCATTACCGTCAAACTGGTGTCGATCCTGCAATTTTGAGTAATACTATAGGGTGACCCGGAAAAGATGGGAGTTTTTGTTTTTCGAATAGCGCAGTTGATTGCTGCAATGCAAACCGCGTGATTCACGTTAGATTCATTTTTTGCCCCCGGTTTCAGTCATGACATCCTTTAACGAGATTTTCGGCCTAAATCGATCACGACAGTGCAAAGAGAGTTTCGAAAAGAATTCAAAGTTACCCGGTGTAAACCTGTACCATGTCGCAATTTAATTCTAAGGCGGGTTGAAAACATTCGAGGGACAGCTTCTGCAACGGATAAGAAACGTCCCGGGCAAAAAGAACGGTTCGTACCCGCCGACAAACATCGAGTTCGAGCAGCGACCATTCAGAGTCCCAGACGATCTGCTCGTTTTGATGATGCTAAACCTGTCGAGAGAATCTGTTCTCCGTATATTGCTGAATGACTTGAAATTTCATTAACCTGGTAATAATTCGGGAATTAAAAAGTACCGACCATGCATAACGTAATGTTTTTTGCCGAAACGATGCTGAAAAAATCAAAGACGAACAGATCGATTTAAACAATGTGTTTTGATGAGCGATGAAATTCTTTTTCAACTATCCGGATTCGTAAACCAACAGAACTGGCCACTATTGATCTGAATCTAATCCGAATTCAATCGAACAAAAGTCGTCACACAGCGAGCAACCGTTTTGTCTGGTGGGGCCTTATTTTTTCACTAGTACAGTCAACGAAACGCGCTATATCAAGAAGATAAACTCGTTTTTGTTTCCCTCACTTCGTCATCATCGTCATCGTCATCGTCATCGTCATCGTCATCGTCATCGTCGTCGTCTGGGTTATACGTGATTTCAATAAGATGATGTGACGTGTCAACTGTTCGGCAGAAACGCTCGCAACATTGAAAGCGTTTGGTAACCGCATATTCTCGCATCGCACGGATTGCGCTAGCCAGATTTGACCGCACCAGATTTTTTACCTTAAGAGCTGCGTTTACGAAGCACGTTCAGAAAAGTCGAGAAATTTCAAAAATTCAGCGACCTGTGCTCGGAAAAGTGTTCGAAAATGTTGTAAAAAGACTGAATAAATGTATTGTTGCAAATCGCTTTCATCTGAACTATATTATGTTTCGTAAATGATCGTAAGCTAATCTCTCATTTTTCTTTTTTTGAGTAAAATTTCATTAAAAAATTTTGGTCGAGCAGTTTTTGAGTTATTCAAAAAACAAAGACCTTATATTTTATCCGATTTTCTATAAATATTAAACCCTCGAGTGTTGAAAGAAAAATAAGTAAACTGTGGTTCCTGCATGATCTTTTTAACGAACCTTATAGATGACAATTATTTATTATCTACACTCCTATTTCCGGTCCATAGCGTTAGTTAGTTACATCGTGTTTTCTACGAACCACACGTGTACAAATCTAAGTTATCCACTTCTATCCGCCTTGCGTCTATATCATAACGTACTAAACATTCATTCGCAGTTAGATTTTTGATAGTAAATTTATATATAACAAATTTTTTTCAATTCAATATTTCAGTTTCTTACTTTTCAGTAAGTTCGTTTTATGTGATAAAACACATTTTGGTCGTAAAAAGTTCTGTTTATCGCAATTGCGAAATCGTATAGCATCATTACGCGTGACTCTATTAATAGTGTTTCCCTGCACTGGAATATGTGCGTATGTGATTTGGATTCAGTCATGTTTTTTTCGAGGGAGAGTTTTTTGTCTATATGGGAATGCATGATTGGTATTTTTTGTTCCGTTCGGATATGTGCTTGTATTATTGTATTTCATTAGAAACGTTATTATTCTTTTTTGCCGGTGTCAGTGATTTATTTTCCTATTTTTAATGTGATTTATATAAATTAGTGTGTTGTGTTAGTGTGATCTAGTTTCCGTTCATATTTTTATTTTATAATTATTCTGTAAGTGCGTACACTGTAATATAAGAGACAGCGGACGACTAAGAAGACTGTGGCTGCATGACTTAAAGGACTGTACAGGATATAGGACGGAAGAATTGTTTAGGATACCCCATCTAAGCGGATATTACTAGAAATCAGATCATGATGATCAACTCCATGCGGGAACAGACAGAATAAGAAGAAGTGTACGCCTAAAACGTTTTATAAATAAATACAATACATTAAAAAAAATATATATATATATTAAACGAGCAAAGAACTCTTAGCACTTGCGCATAAACATGCAACAAAATTAAATTTACGGGTTATAATAGGCGAGACACACGCGCAAGTATTGCCGGTAAAAATGGAAACAGTAACATCATTTAAACAATTTATCGCATTAGCTAACAGAAAACTGAAATGCTGACCGTGAAATTAGAACTAGAATAGAAATAGCGCCGAGTATATTTCAACAAATGACACAAACAATTATCGTACAACGAGGTAATTACAGCCGGAAACAAGATGGCCGCATACAAAATGCTACGTGCAGTCTCTTAACGGAGTAGACAGTTGGAAGGCGGCAACAACGAAGAAAATATTTTTCAAATGTGGCTTTATCGCCGAATCGTCAAAGTAACTTGTGGGTAGATCAGTTGTATAATGAAGTCATTCCAAAAAAGAACAAAACAAGTGTAAATACGCTGCAGACTGTATAATACAAGGACGAATAGACTGGAACATATCAAGAAAGCCGTGGACGGACACCGGTTCGAGTAATACGGCCAGGCTGGTTCTAAACAAAAAAAAAAAATGGACGATAGTCAGCGAGCAGAAAATTGATTATTCAATTACAAAAGACGAAATATATAAGTATTATAAATATTTCGGCCGTTAACAGACCAGAGCTAGACCTGGATACCGAAGTTAAAAGCGTATGTACCTAAGCCTCCGATCGATATTTAACAACACGAAGAAATCTAGTTTAGCCTAATATTTAACCAATATACACATACGGTTAATAAAGTAATTATAATAAAATTATAGTAAAACCGATTGAAATGCGGACAAGTCAAAAAGCCTAGATAGTCACTCTAATCGGCTGGCTATTAAACTGCTAGATAATAGTGACGAATCAATCGGCTAACTCCCCTCGATCTCCCATTACGTACTCGTTGAATTGATAGTACGTCGTCAGTGGGCGGTCGTTCGAAAACGCCTTTATTATCCATCGCATCTCGATTGCTTATATTTCAGCTACATTAGTGAAAAAAACCCCACATAAATAGTAAGACCGATTATGAATACGCGTGTCCAATATGGTTAACGAGACTATAGACTAACCTGTTGTAGGATGATATAAAACTCCCCCGTCTAGGTTAGGACATACCGCGTATGCACCGAGTACTAGAATTTATGCAGGTAACGAAGATGATAATGCGAATGATGTAACGTGTTAATGCACGCGCTATCTGTATATCACCGGATTCGATTAACCCCGTGTGCAATTTCTATAATCTATAACGTACGGAATTTTGTGTTAATAAACTCGAATGTGATTAGTGGTCATAATTTTGCACGTTCGTACCTGTTCATGCATTATTTCTTACTTCTATATTGAACGCTATTCTCTAGTAGTCTCGTATGAATACAGAGATTTTTCTATGGTGCTTTTTCCTGGTATTCATATCGTATCCAACATTCGCCGCTGTATTAATACGTGCTGAGAAAGAATTTTCGAAGTTTTCATTCTACAAATACTTTTTTTTTTTTTCTTTTTTTCATTTTTCATTTTTCATTATATTCACGGTACACGTGCAAATCAGATAGGGCTAAAAGTTAACCTAGATCTCGAGGAAATAGTCGATGCAAATGATGAAACATAAATTCCGATCGAACGAGTACAAATTTTAAAAAATAATTCGGATTTATTAAGAAAAATATCGATGCGTTTGAGCGGCAAGTTATACGCGAATCGGATATATACGTACTACGAGTTGACATATACGCGGAATGAAGGACAAACGATTTACCGGCTTGATCAGAAGCGATATAGATCGTTTTTAAAATAGAGGTGAAACAGGATAAACACGATTGAAAGGAACACTGCGGAAATACTACGTTTCTCTAATCCCCCCGTATTTCGACGGTACAAGCACTAAGTTGAACAGTAGATTAATATCGGTTAATCGTTATATTACCTCAACATTTCTATACGTAGAAATTATTTCGTAAAATACAAAATGGAATTTATATAATTCGATATATTTGCCGATAAAGTTTATTCGCATTCTTTAATCGCGCTTAAAAATAATTAATAATAATTCGTCAACTTTTGCAGTTTATCAGATAGATTTTCATTTCTCTCGATAAACTATTATATAGCATGTATATAGGTCCTTTATAAATTGCTCGCACTCTCCGGAATAATTTTATTTTTTTTTTTTTTAATACGTGCAATCTATATGTATAACAATAAGTGAAGACATGTGATTATCAAAATTCGGAAGGAGAATAGTCAATGGATGATCGATGATTACTTTTACGTTAAATGAATCTACAATTATACAAGTAATCAGGATCGATGTTGAAACTAAAGAGGAGATTGAATATGTTTGATTTATAAAATAGAACTGTATTTTCTAGTGAAATAACTGAATTTCAACTCTCCAGTCCGTATTTCTTAGTTTCAATCGGATCTGTGTACGTTCGGAGGTTGTGCGTTTATTCCGAGTCAATCTTCGGTCGAGATGTAGAACAAGCTATTTCGTACTGCTAGCTGTTGGAATTAACTTTTTGTCGAGGTATACGGCGCGCGTTCCGGTTTTCAATTTGCGAATAAAGCATTGAGGCACTTATTAATTCTTCACTGTTCGAAACAACAAATAAAGGAGAATAAAGAAGACATTTCCCGATTGAAAGATTAAAAAAAATTAAATTCGCTTTACGTGGAATGGGGTAAACGAAATATTCGTTTATTATTCCGGAAAATTGGTTTCGGTAGAGCATGATTTTCTCCTTTTAATCCTCTCAATGGTTAAAAGTGGATATCGAAATACGCCTCATTTGTACAACAACTTCTTCTGACAGCTGTTTTCTAAAACTACCGATCGTCACCTAAGAATTATAAGGGCAGACGGAACAAATAATAATAATAATAGATGTCCCCCCCTCCCTTATAGATGTTCTTTGTTTAGTGTAGGAAAAAAATACCGACTCCTTTATATCGTTCCGGAATATTATTTTGCTGCGTCCGTTAATAGGTAAGCACACACACACACACATGTATATATATATATATATATATATATATATATATATAAATAGACGAGGACGCGTATTTCACCATAGGGTCGTAAAGATCATTAAACATGATTTGAATGGCCTCTGATCGAAAGAATGGACGATAGACGATAATGAATAGAATGTGTTATCCGTATCATCTACGTCTTGTGTAAAGCAACTTTCAACTGAAATAGCGTGTGACGCCCATATTTGGAAAAGGTAATTCGTGCGCTATAGCCGGAGGAGTTTTACTTCGCATTCTGTAATGAACGTCAACGATACTTTCACTATTTCATAATTTCAACATCGTCATCAACGTACAAATAAACGAGTTTTCTTGTATAATCTGGATATACACATTTACGCGTATGTATGTATACATATACATATATATATATAAGCATTCGAAATATATTCAAAAGTAGCATTCCATCAAATTTGAAAAAAACGTAATAAAAATTAAAACAAATATTATATATGTCGATTTTTAGTTGATTTTTTTTCCAAAGTAATTTAGTTAAATTGTCACGATACCTAGCCGTAGGTGGATAGGGAATATAAGGTTTTAATTTTTTTTTCTTTTTTCTTTTTTATCTTCTAAGTTGTACCGACAATTATATGCGACAACCAACACTGATGAATAGAAGAAGTAGGAAAGATAAAGAAGTGGCGGGTAAGGGAAAAGGCAAGAAATATATGCGACTAACAGACTAACATCTCCAGTGAGATAAGTTAGGTCGAGTATGAGGTTAAAAAAAGTACAACTAGTCTATTTCATTTAAATTAAATTAATTCGATGCATAAGTAGTGCTGTAAATTAACTATTTGTTCGAGTGATCGGCAAGGCATCACGACACCATTTCCGTTTCTTGAATCGCTTGTGAAGGTTGTCCGGGTAGACTATATACATTCGATTGATATTTGTATTTGAGCTAAACTGTAGTTTATTGAAAAATTTTCGACACTGCTGATACATCGTGGACATACGGTATTTGTAAATCGGAATGAAGCGTCATGAGACGTATTTCAGAGCAGGATAATACGCAATATCTTCGACTGTTGTTACTGAATACGTAGATGATTACTTTTGCTTTCGTATAATTCTATATTTCCAAATTGACGCCACGACTGAGAGATGGATATTTCTTTTGGATGTTAAGTTTAATGGCGATGTTGCCGACAATAATGGATACAGTAGTCTAGTACGCGCTATTGTATTTTTTCTAGTTTGAACTACATGATAACGTCACGTCAACCGTCTATCCGTGTACATGCCGACGTATTTGACCGAGTCCGTTTGCGGTATTATAATATCGCGCAATTTTAATCTAGGACATGTAACTTGTTTCGTAGTAAACGTAATGTGTTGGCTTTTTATCGGGTTGAATGTTATACGATAATTTTGCGCCCATTTCAGTATTCTATCTATACGATTTTAAGGTAGCATAATGCGGATTACTATTATCAGCAAGGATTGCAATGTCATCGACAAATGATGTCGCCAGGACCATTTAATTCGATGCGGTTATGTCGGCAGTGTAGATTCAGTCCTATTTAGAATCCGCTCTGCCTACCGTACTAGAAAAGCTGTCCTAAACATAGCTCTTCCCATGTGAACCTGGCTAGAGTGCCGCAGCTGGCGGTAACCTATAAAATGCGGTAAGAAATATGGAACTATGAATCAATTTCATATAAACACATGAAATATAAATAAATGGAATGTTAGAACGTTGCAGGATAAAAAAGAAAGACCAATGCGGACATCAGCACTAATTAGCGAAGAATTGGAGAGATATCATCGATATAGCGGCATTATCGGAAACAAGACTAGCAAAAAAAGGAATAATAAATGAACAAAGTACAGACTATACAATTTACTGGAAAGGTGCTAAAGCAGTGGATAAACGAATAAATGGAGTAGGTTTTGCAATCAATAATAGAGTAATGTCCTACATTATAGAGGAGCCATACGGAATAAGTGATATATGGTAATGAAAATAAAGTTTCCATCAAGTTCTATTGTATCCATAATCAGTGCATATGCGCCAATATTTGTATATCTCTTAATTATTATTATTTATATAAATTAACATGTAAGTAAAAAATTACAAAATTATAACAATCGAGACGTGCAAAAATATAAATGATACGAATAAATAAACGGGTACATATATGTACACATATATATATATATATATATATATATATATATATATATATATATATATATATATATATATATATATATAGTAAAAACCGCAGACGGTGCATTGCAGTCGAAGGAATCGATGCTGACCGAATTTAGATCTGCTCCGCTTGGTTATTTATTCCGAGGTGATCAGTGATTTTGATTACTTTTTTGTGGTTTATTTTTTGGGGGGAAATTAGTACATTTCACACACTTTAAATTAACCAATTGATTAATAAACGTATGAAGGACGCATTTAGAGTTTTCAATATAGGCTAGTATTGGAAATGCAGCTTTCCCTACAAAGTCGACAAGAACAATTCCAACCTATTATCGAACTTCAGTATCAGCCTAAAACTTGAACCTGATATATCTGTAACTATTAGTTTCGCAAGTGACTCGACAACTATAAACGACATTTTAAAAATAACCAAAATTGAAATTATAATATTTTATAATTAATTCCATTTCCGGTATGAATAAAAAAAAAATCGATAAATAATGAATATATTTTGTTAAGAAATACGTAAGATTTATGTATTTTTTAATTGAACGGAGAAATATCTTAAAGAATTGGTAACAAATTAAAACCAACAATAATAATTATATAAATATTAGTGATCATTAAGCGCAGTCTCCGTATCGGAGGTAGGCGACTACTTACCTATACATATTTTGTTGTACAGTATAAGCAGCGTAACAATCATAATATGACGTTAAAGATAGACACACACACCTACATCCCTGGACAGAACTGATTGTAATCGCTTTATTGTCAGGATACAATGCAGCCCACACCCGCGTTTAGTGTACTATATTGTTACTAGCGCGCATGTGGTGTTGCAAAGAGTAATTTTACCCAAAAATGCATAAATTAACCAGTTTTTAAAAGTCTTATCAATATAGCCAAAACAATTATTTTAACAGACAGTGATAAAGTAAATAAAAAAAAAAACATAATAAAACAAATGGCAATCAGTAATAAATATAATCCTATTATAGTTGATAAAAATGTGGAATAAATCTTGCAGCAATAAAAATATAGAAGAATAAAAAAAGAATTATTTAGGCTCGATAAATTATGTAGGGAGCCGTACATTTGGAATAATAAAAATATTTAACAAATATAACATCGATTTAGCAACGAGGAATAATAACACATTATTAAAATCAATTAATAACAACAAAATTAAAGATAGAAATATATTTTAAACATTCAGGATTACATCTAAATTAAATTGTAATCAACGTGAAAAAGAATACGTAGGAGAAATAAGCAGACAATTCATAATAAGATTTAAAGAACACTTAAATTCATATGTGATGAAAAATCATTATTTGTAAAACATTGTATAGAAGTAAAACACAAAATAAATAATATTAATCAAAATTATAAAATTTTTACATGCAGAAAAATATTTCTTAAAAAAAAAAAAGAAAACTACTAGAAAAAATGGAAATAATAAAAAAAGGAATAAAAATAATTTATTAAATTTAATGATAAATTTTCATTAAGAATGTAAAATTTCATTTATAATTGACGACTATTTTCTAATTTTTATTTCACTGGCTATTGTGTTTATTAACAAAACAGAATAAAAACAATGTTAATCACTATAAAATTTATTTAATGTATGCAAAGCTTTTCAACTATAAAGTCATTTTCAAGCAAATACAGAAACATATTTGCTTGAAAACGACTTTATAGTTGAAAAGCTTTGCATACATAAAATAAATTTTATAGTGATTAACATTGCTTTTATATTGTTTTGTTAATTCGTAAAATTACTACTCTCCGACATATCAAAATTATTGTGTTTATGTTTATTTATAAATTTTATATTAGCAAATTTTTAAAATTATTTTCATAATTACTGGCTATTGTTTAAGTAATTGTTTATGTAAAAAATTGTGTATAAAGTGTTGTTTACCACATTGACCGTCACACTGTTTTATTAATACTGTTCTTCATTTTGCATAAATTAATATTTAGCATTTTTTATTTTTATTATTTTTTAAATATTCACTTGATAATGGCCTAACAGTTGAAAAGCTTTGTGACTTTTCATAAAGAAAAATTTTAGTGATTTTAACTTTTTTTTGTCGTTTATTTTTTATCTTAAGTGGTCGAAACGCTAACTCCGTTGTTCTTATTGTTTCTATCGACACCTTTCCTTATGTACGTATTATATCTGTACGTGCATTTGCACTTTGAGCTAATGCTTGAGTAAGTAAGCGCAAAAGTGAGTAACTTTTCTGCAGATAGAATTTATTATATCATATCCGCCAGTCCCGCGTTAACGATGGTTAAAAAGTTACTTTACACTTAACTTTCTTTTCAAATATTCATCCATTCCACGTAAGTGTGGTTTTACCAAAATCAATATTAATATTAGATGCTCTTCTTCCCTATCTCTAACTGGAAGTCGTTGTCAATTGAATAGTATTTTCCTACCGATGATTGCTAGTTTACGGCGTGATCACACATTAGTTTTTACAGATAGTTAAAAAAAAAACACAACATCTCAATTTACTGGAGCAGCTTTTTATATTACTCTTCATATAAACTACGCTAAACTGTTTAAGTTCTCTCAAAGCCATTCAATATATTCGATCCAATGAGATCGAGAGGAAAACATTAATCGCAAGTTAATCTCTCTTAGGTATTCTTAAATCCCTGAAAAATCTATGCTATTCTACCATAGCGACTACATTTTTCGTTAACCGCTGTAGAAAACACGCGATACTCGTGCCTTTGTAACTCTCTGTTCGGTTCCTGCCCATGAGGGTATCTAGAGAAATGAAGTATGAGTTCGTACCGCTAAACTTGGTAGCATTCCAATTTCGAGGATTCCATCTTACTGCTTAATTACATTCGCTCGTGCTGCGGATGTTCTTCATCGATGGAAATCTACATTCTGTAAAAAACGACTTTTACAAAATTCGTCCAACATAATCTTCCTACCACATCCATTCTTGTTACTCATCCTGAAAATCTTCCAGTTTGGCTTTTCTTTTCCATCCTGATCAAATTTCGTTTCAACCACAATTGCCTTTATTTGTACGCCATCAATCTAACTCCCTCCGAACATTGCCCTGTTCATGCGGGAACTATAGCTGAATCACGCGATTTTCGCCTGTAACTTGTATAGCGGTGATAGAAATGCCTTTGTACTTTGCGTGTAGAACAGAAGCAATAAACTTTGATTTAACTTGATTCGATTTAATTATTATAGCGTACACGATTAACTTAATCGCCCCCCCCCAAATGGATAAGAAATTGATAGTCTACTGATGGACGTTTTCGATTTATTTCAATTATTTGAAGTACTTTAAATAATTTACACCAAAATATACGCAGGTCATCTTATAGTTCGAATCATTTTCTGTCATATGTTTCACAGTTTACTACAATAAATTGTTAATCTACAAAGCGATTATTAAACCAACTTGGAGCTATGGCGCCCAATTGTGGGGTTGTGCAAAAACCACTCACATCAAAATAATTCAAAGATGCCAAAATAAAATACTTCGTATGATAACGAATGCGCCCTGGTTCATAAGAAACGATGACCTGCATAGAGACCTAAATGTTCCTACTGTAATTACAGAAATTAGACGGTATGCACTTCAACATGAAGACAGATTAGGCATCCAAATACGGAAGCAATTATTACATTAGATAACCTAAATAACACAAGAAGGCTGAAACGGAATAAGCTTTATGATATTGCTTAAACAAATTTTATTCATATTCTTCTGAGGCTCCTATCACTGGACGGATAACCTCTTCACGTTAATTTTCTTTCCTATATCAGAATTACTGGATAGTCCAAATGGACTAGTTGTAATTATGTAAAATAAATAAAAAAAAAAAAAAAAAAAAAAAAAAAGTTATATTTTGTTTTAATATTATGTCGGGTTCAAAATTTAGAACGTGATTTAGTCAGTACGACGATAAATCGTTAGATTAACAATTAATAGGCATTGTCGACGACAAAGATAGATTAAAAGTAATGGTTTATATATATATATATATATATATATATATATATATATATATATATATATATATATATATATATATATATATACTTCCTAACTCCTCAATCTATTAATAGATTGGTAGACAACCATGTTTCTGGATAGAGCCATTTTCTTCATACTTCCATAGTTATCTGCTTTTACATTGTATTTGTTTTATGTATTTCTGCCTCGGTCTTCCTCTTGGTCTTTTCCCTTCCATGGTTCTTTCTATTATTTGTACTAGGTGTTCATTGTTCCTGTATATATGTCCAATCCATTTAAGTCTCCTTGTTTTAAGTGTCCTTACTAGACTTCATTTGTCATTGATTCTTTCTAAACATTTTTCATTTCTTATCATTTCCGTCCAACACATCCTTATCATTCTTCTTCAGCGCCAGATTTCGAACGCTTCTAGTTGTTTGATCGTTATTTTATTCAAATTCCACGTTTCTGACCCATACATCAGTATACTCCATATCAATATTTTAATAAACCTCTTCTCCGTTTCCATTTGAATATTTTTTTATGTTAATAATCTTCTTTTTTTATTAAACGCTAATTTTGCCATTGCAATTCTTTCCTTTATATCTTGTTTACCGCTTCCACCTTCCGTAATAATACTACCAAAAATATTTTTGTTACTTTTTGCTCTCCGTCTATTTTTATGTTTATTTCTTTTTTTTATCTTTTGTTTTGTTACATGCCATTGCAGTTGTTTTATTTTTATTTATTTTCATATTGTACTTCTGAAATATTCCGTCCATCTGATTTAGGGTCGATTTCAATTTTTTTTTTCACTTCCTGCCATTATTGCAACGTCATCTGCAAACATAAACATGCTTATTTTGATTCCACCTACTGAGATACCATTTTGTTTCCATTCTTTAACCGCTTGTTCTACATATATGTTGAACAGCTGCATCCTTGTCTGATTCCTTTCTTTCTTATTGCTTCAGTTTCTATTTCTCCTATTTTTGTTATTGTTTTTTGATTCTTGTATAATGCCCTTTTATCATAATTCTCTTTAAACGGGATACTGGTATACAAAAACGCGCACTTTATAAAACCAATGGAAAGCCATGTCAAAGTTCTACGGAAATAGCGCTAACCTGCAAACAATATATGGAAGACTTATACGAACAATCAACAAAATGGACCACGGACAAAATGTATATGCAAGAAGAGGAAAGTGGTACGCTACTTCGAGAAGAGTTTAAAATGGCCTTATAACAACTATGAAATAACAAAGTTACAGGAATAGATAATATACCAGCAGAATTATGGAAAGCAAGCGACCAAAAAGTAAAGACAATATTATTTAATATGATACGAAATATAATGAAGAAAGGAACATGGCCTGGAGAACACTGCCAATCAATTATAGTCCCAATACCAAAAACAAAAGATGAAAAATATTGTAAAGATTAGAGGACGATTGCATTAATACCGCACGTGTCTAAAATACTACTTAAGATAATTAAAACGCGATTAGAGCATCAAATTTGTCAGTAGCCGGATGAGAATCAATATGGTTTCAGGAAAGGCCGCTCAACACGCGATGCAATTGTTCTACTACGTATAGTAGGTGAACGCATGATAAATTGTAGCAGAAATTTTATATGTGACTTTCATAGATTATGAAAAAGCTTTCCACAGAGAACCTTGGAGCGATCTTTTTCCATTGTTAAGCCGAATAAGATGCGCAAAAACATCAATTACATTAATATATAACTTATACAGCAGACAGAAAGTGACTGTCAAATTCGATAACATCGAGTGGGAAAAAATAGTTATAGGTAAAGGAGTAAGGCAGGGATGTTTATTATCTCCTGACCTATTTGACGCATTTGCGGAAATGATTATAAATGAAACGTTCAGTAAATTTAAACAGGAAATTAAAATCGGAGGCAGAAGATTGCAGGTGATTAAATTCGCCGATGACCAAGTTTTACTTGCGGATAGCCACAAAACACTTTCAGCAATGATTAAGAAATTAAATACAGTAATGAAAAAATATATGGAATGGAGATTAACATCAAAAAGACAAAAGTTATGACAATTGACAAGATTTGTCCCCAAATAAAGATAAAATTAAAAAACGAAATAATAGAACAAGTAAAAACATATAGATATTTAGGTCAGACCATAACGCGTAACATGGATTGCGCTAAAGATTAATCAACGTATAGCAATGGAAAAAAAGGCTTTTAACGATAGATATACACTTATAACACAGAAAATAATGTCCGTCAATATACGTAAAAACTTCGTAAAAACTTTTGTATAGTTAGTGGCACTATATGGTGCGGAAACATGGACAATGAAGCAACGTGACCGAGACAAATTAGAAGCTTTTGAAATGTGGTGTTGGCGGCGCCTACAGAAAATTAGCTGGGTAGACAAAATAAGTACAATTGTACCCGAAAGAATAAATGAAAAAAAGAAGCATATTACACATTATAAGAAAGACTTAAGTGGCTAGGTCATACTTTACGTCAAAATCAAAATATCCTGAAAGGTGTTATCGAAGGAAAGATAATGGGAAGGAAAAAACCACGTGGAAGACCACGAACAACACTTATTGATAGATTTCTAAAGGAAAGTGGAATATATCCGGAATTAAAGAAGAAAACTCGCGACAGGATAAATGGAAGCGGTTGATACATGGTGCGAACCAGCCTACGGGTTGATACACGGATGATGATGATATATATATATATATATATATATATATATATATATATATATATATATATATATATATATATATATGCCAAACGCATATTAAACTTGATATATAATTTATACATACGTCACACGGCGGTTATTGGAGTAGTCGACGGGAATATAAAAGTACGACAAGGTTGTTTGTTACTTCCATTTCTTTTTAACGTATACGCGGAACTTGTGCTTAAATTAACTGATATATAATTTATACATACGTCACACGGCGGTTATTGGAGTAGTCGACGGGAATATAAGAGTACGACAAGGTTGTTTGTTACTTCCATTTCTTTTTAACGTATACGGGGAACTTGTGCTTAAATTAACTCTGGCAGAAACCGCATAGTAATTCTAAAGAAAAGAAGATTAACCTTACGCGATATAATAGAAGGACAGATTCCAGGAAAAAGAGGTCGTGGTAGAACACGAAACACTTTTGTGACATCATTATTGCATGATACAGGCACAAATCAATACTGGAAAATGAAGAGAGCTGCAGAGAATCGGTTGGGCTGCAAGTTACTTACCATGGAATAAAATCAGTCCTAGGACTGTCAAACTTATGATAATGATATAACTCCATTATGAAGTTAATAAAGAACAATAGCACAAGAAATAGGAGGAATGAAGAAACGTAAATATATTAGAAAACTGACAAACGAAACGCTACAACTACTGAAGAAGAGAAGGCAGATGAAAAACAACATGAACAAAAGTGACATACTGTGAATTGTATAAAATAATCAGGAAACGGATTAGGATGTAAGCAGAAAACTAGCGATTGGAAAGAAACAAATAATAAAAAAAAGGAAACAAGATAATTTCAGATAGAAAATACGTAGCGGAATATTATAAAGGCTTATACAACTGTACGGTAGATCTTCCAGAATATCCATCTTCGCGAAACTAATCTCCAGAAATTTTAACAGAGGAGAGCTAATATATGCGCTAGAGGGAATGAAAAATGAAAGAGCGGCGGCAAATGATGCAGTGGTAATCGAAATGATAAAGTTAGCTGGACCGGAAACATTACAACACCTTACAGATGTCCGCAACGCCTGCCTAAGGAAACGTAACATTTCAGACGCTCGGACAATGCCACTATTATACTAATCTATAAAAAAGGGTATAAGGACGTGATAAAAAATTATAGACCAATTAGCCTACTAACTGTGGTGTATAAAATATTTACAAAATAATAAATAATAGAATATAACAGGTATTAGATGAAGCACAACCGAGAGAACAGGCAGGTTTCAGAAGAGGATTCAGTACAGTCATGTCGGAGAAATAATCAGCAGAAACAAAGAGTATGAACAACCATTGGAACTTTCATAGACTATGAAAAAGCTTTTGATCCCGTATGCGCAAGAGAGATAATTAAGGCATTAAAAGAACAAGGAGTAGATGAAACGTACATAGAACTATTGAAGAACATATATGCAAATGCAAAGTCAGCAATAAGATTGCACGAAATGACACCAAAATGTAGAGTACAAGGCGTGTTCATATCTGCTTTACAAAGAGTCTTCCAACAGTTGAATTGGAAAAACCTTTAACATCGATGGAGAATACTTAAATCATTCAAGGATAGTTTTGATAGCATAAAGTGCAGATGAGTTACAGAGACAGATAAAAGAACTATTGATAAAACAATGGGCCTAAGTATTTACCAGCAGAAAACTAAAATAATGCTAAACGAATTTATACCAAATAAACATGTCAAACTTGAGGGCACACATCTGGAAACAGTCCGAGAATGCATATCTGGATCAACTGTTAGTATCGCAGGATCATTACGTAAAAAAATAAGTAGTAGGATCAGACTGGGATGGACAGCGTGTGGGCGGAATTCGGTTATTTTCAAATCAAAAATGCTTTGCATTTTAAAAAAAAAAAAGCGTGTACATCCTACCAGTGATGACATACGGTTGTGAAACATGGACGCTAACCAGGAATAAGTAGCCCAGAGATCAATGGAAAAATACATGCTATCAATCATTAAAAAAGATCGGAAGACGATCAAATGGGTCCGCAATAAAAAAAAAGTAACAGATCTAATAGAAAGAATAAAAAGAATGAAATTGTAGTGGGCCGGTCATATAATGAGAAGAACCGATCAAAGATGGACAGCAAGAATTCCATAATGAGGGAAAAAACACCCCAGCGACCACCGCGCATGAGAAGGTGATTACGAGTTCAGAAAAATATTAGGAGTTACCTGGACCAGAGATGCTCAAGACCGTAAGAAATGGCGCAAAATATGTGGTTAATTCATGAAGAGGCTACACAATGAAATTGGTTGATCAGCTGAATATGATGATTTTTTATATATCTATATTCTGTTATTTATTTTAATTTAGCATGTGATTATCTCCTTAATCTGTTTGGTGGCACGGGCGGGCAAGTACATTGTGTATAGTGATAGTCTTAGTTTAGCTGTACAAACTATCCATTCAGGTTCGATTGTCGCCCATTGATAATTGAAATATCAGATAAACATCTAAAAATTATACAACTAGGCGGTGTTTTAGAATTTTGTTGGATTTCTAGTTACTCCGGAATTAAACTTAACAATAAAGCGACGGATGCTGTCACTAAAAAAGGCTTCCTTGTCAGTCATTCCACTCATTCCATCATCAGATGTACACAATAGTTCGGACAAAATAACACAATTCTTGGTATGAATACTGGAAATCCTCAAAAAGAGGTAAACATTTTAGCATTTTTCAGGCGCAACTTCCGGTATTTCCATATTCCAATATCAATAACCGCTCATCATACTCGTGTAAATTTGTTACCATAATTTGTAAGTTGTGCACCGGTCATTACCGTATAGAGTTAAATTTTTCCGAGATAATTAGGGACCTATATTTACATAAATTTCCCGGATGATATAAACCATTTTCTTTTTAATAGTCCTCGATTTAATTATAACAAATATTTTTTTTTTAATAGGTTGGTATCTTTCGCAGTTTTTTCCCTCCACATTCCCTACATTGTCCTATTAAGCTGCGATTCGAAAGTATTATTTCTTATTTTCATTTTTATTTTAAAGTGCAATATTATTATTTAAAATTGTAATTTGGTATATAATACTTAAATTGGAATCTACTGGCCACAAAGGTTTAGCAAAAAAAATACTTTAATTCTATTTTAATTGTACTGACTTGGCTGGTTGCAAAATATTAACGAAATGACTTTTCCATCATCATCATCTCGTGTCATAAACTAATAAAGTCTTGTAGTACGTATTCATTCAATTAACGTTTCAGCAGTTTTTGCAAGTAAATATGTTAAAAGCGGATTTTCCCGAGAAACCTAAAACTACTTAATTTTTTGTTGCGATGAATATTAATTTTTATCGTCAAACAAATTCGTCAAATTGCGTTCTCGTCTTTTATCACTATTTAATATTGATAGCTATGTATAAAATTTCAATTAAAGAATTTTATTTTTTTATTTATTTTTAAAACTTATTAAGATGTCTGCAATCTATTCCGCTGTACAATAGGCAGCACTGATCTGGCTAAAGTTAAAGAAATGTACCATTCCTTTCGCAAGTCTACGTACCCTCAATGCCGTTATATAATATCCGAATAAACGAATGCTTATTTTAACACACACACATATATATATATATATATATATATATATATATATATATATATATATATATATATATGTAAGTCTGTGTATGTATGAATGTGTATATATATATATATATATAAATTCTTTTTTTGCAGCCGATTACTTTGAAAAATCGTAGTTTCACGATCATTACGACGCTGATTTGCTTAATTTATTATTTACAATTAAATTTCGACTTCACGCAGAAACCTAAGCTATTTCCAACTTTTTATCTACGTAGTTTATAGTATACGAAATATTAGATGAGATAAAATTATATTCGATATGTACAAAACGGACAGAGAGGCCCGTGAAATGATCGAACATGTAGAAAATTCCTCGCATACGAAACAGTTGCGAGGCAACATTTACGATCGAATTTAAATATAACATTCGAAACGATCAGAAAAAAAAATGTCTTTACGTTTATAAAAGGATTTTTGAAAAACAATAAATTACTCAACTAATAAAAACGGTAAAATACAAATCAAATAAAAAAAAAAACGATTAAAATTGATGCCAGAAAATGATTACTTAACAAGAAAAAGGTTACCCGCTTATTTATAAAGGATACAAAAATGATTAAGCGCCAAGTCGGTAACATTAAGCTACTTGGTACGCCAATTAGAAATCGATTAACAAATTTATTTATCCCCACACACACACACACACACACACGCATATATATATATATATATATATAATATATAATATATCAAATTAATTAACATCATTTCTTTTAAGAAGAATTTATTAACGTATGAAGAATAATAATAATCTTTCTATGTTATTCAAGCAGAGATGTACGTTGGAAATTTTATTGGGGCTATTTTTAGAAAATTATTTTAACAACGAAAATCGGTCGAAAATAGGTAAACTTTTTTTTAAAAATTGGCGAAATTTTTAAATTTCAAACTATATTTTCTAATAAATGATGAAAAAATAAAAGATAAAATAAATTCGGTATTCGAAAGAATTATGTTAACCCTTAACTACAAAGTTTTTAAAACGTTGTCACAGACAACCAGTCATTTCGACCGGTGTATTTAAATTATGAATATATCTGCCTAATTTAAAAAAAAAAAATAATAATAATATTTTTTATACTAAAATAATTTCGCGACGTTTGTGTACATTAAAAAAAATAATAATAATAATAATAAATTTCAAATCAAATTAAAGAAAATGTACTGAAAAAGTATATTAATACAAACGTTTTATGAAGTTTTGAACATAATTTCTGGAATATATCTATAAAAGGTGATTAAAGATTATTTTTAATTGTAAAATGTTGTTCACGAATTTCGATTAAAAATTAAAAATATTTAAAAATTGATATTGGTGTAAAAACGTGCAATGTATTTTCAATGCATATATTTTTTAGAAGTTCTTATACAAAAACATCTTGTATATTCCGTACACATTAGAGGCGTCTGGCATACTAGACACGTATGGAACGCTTTTCGTTCATTTTTCAACGGATAAGTCGTTCCGATTGACAGTTTTGTACTCCATTCTCAGTGCTATGACATTCATCTATCGTTGTAAATTTCGCTCGATTGTGTAGCGACGAAATTATTTCTTTCGTTCGGCGGAGTTATTTTTAGACCGGATATGTCCGCGCTGCTGCGAGCTGTAGAATTTTACTGTCTAAACAAGTATAAATTTCGCAGCAACATCTTTGTGCCTTAATGCGAGTGTGAATGTAATACGATAATGAAGAGCGAAATAATATTATTATTACATCGACACGGACAACCGATACTTTTGACCGGTAGCGATTTTTATATTAAAATAGCTCTTCGACAACATGAGGTAATATTACTTCGAATATAGACATGATACTAAATTGTGTACACTGAGAAGTAGCAGTAGATAAAACCAATGAAATCGTGTACTGGTCAAATTGACCGGTGTTGTCTGTAGTTGAGGATTGTTACGTCCGGAAAAGCTATCAACATATCTTAATACAAAATTATCGGCTCCCGACGAAGTAATAATCTAGGCACATTCACTTACCATATACGCAACCAATCTCATGCTCATCCGAAACATCCTCCTACACTGTGTTTCACAAATGATCCATTTGCAGAAATCCTACGAATTCTTACACGAAAATAACATAAGTTTCCTACGACAAACTCGACAAACATTTTAACATCAACGGACCGACTGAAATTCGACATAAATACAATTTTACCCCCTTACGAACAGACAAACAAAACTCAGTAGACATACTTGAGAAAACATTACAAATCGTAGATACACTGATCGTGTGCTAATGTATACTGACGGAGGCGAATATAACATCACCCAGAGCGGCTGCAGCGTGTTCTTTCAAAGCACTATGCGATTGGTGCACGGTGATTAACGCTTAGTTATATGTCATCCTACACTGTTTACAGTATATCTACCTGATTAAGTCCCACCCGACGAAAGTCCTTGTAATTATAAACTCAGTTGCTTCTCCCCGTTCCGTAACTAGCTTAGAACCCAAAAACATATTAATTACTCAAGTCCAACAGACCATCGTTCGTAAGACAGCTGCAGGATTACTTATGGGTTCCCGGCCATATCATGGTGCCTGGCAATGAGAGGGTAGATGTGGCCACACCGGCAGCATCTACTGTGCTGCAGTCCCAGATATCGCCCAGCTACTGTCAATGAAGAGACTATTCCAACAAGAGTCAAAACAGAAATGAAAGGCACACTGGAATTCTTAATAAACCTTTTTAAAATCAATAACATCATCAAAATTATACAGTTAGATGTAATAACTGAGGTTGTAGTAGGAAAGGAACTGTAAAACTGAAGGAATAGTTGAAGAACTGTTGGAGAGGAAAGCAGAGTAAGCGGATGGATATTGCGACCGTAAGGCAGGAGTGTAGGGCAGTACAGTAAAATACTGCAGATAAGAGAAGGGTTTGGAAGTAAACAGGCAAAAAGCTGGGGGTTGGTACGTTGGAGAAGATGGTCATGAGAGAGTGATGTATGACCAAGGCGGTGCTTGCTGAGTGCTATGTAGGAGATCTTAATTTGATATCTAGTCGTTTTCTTGTGTGTTTTTTTATATATATTTCCCAGCTTAGTGCACGATATGTAAGTGTACTCCTATATATCTGACGATGTTGCTTGTTGGTATAATATTTTTACCTAGTGTGAGATAATTTTGATGATCAGAGGATCAAACATATATTACTCTAATCACCGGCATCTCTCATATTTATAACGTATATAATATTTATTTCATTCTATCTTGAACATATTATGTAGTCGTGTAATTAGTATACATATGTTTTGGTTACTACGCTGATGAAGTATACGTAATTTACAACGGTGCAAAAATAATGTTTTTTAGAAGTAGCTGGAATTTTATCGATTTAATTTTATTATTAAGTCGTCTCTCTCTTGATTTGAAATGATTGAAAAAAGTTTATTTCTTTAACAAAATTATAAAGGATCAATTAGTGATGACCTAATTTTACTTACTACGACTAAAATACGATGAAAATTATTAACGTTAGAAATAAAAAGAAAATTAACGAAAATTACGTATTTTCGATTTTGAAAAAGAACTTGGTAACTCTACGATTTAGATATATTACGTACAGATTGTATAGATTTCGGGAGGCAATTTCTAGAAAGTTTCGGTATATTGCAATTGGGAGTACATGTGTACTGATATAAAATACAAGAGAATACAATCGATATTGTAAAACAATTTTTTAAAAAAAAAGAGAAATATCTACCGAAGATTCGATTCTTTGGTTATTAAAAATGTAACGCTTTAAACGGAGAAAAAGTAGAAATTTGTGCAGGAAAGTCGACGGTTTTGACGAGATGAAAAGGTTTATCTGGATGTCAACGTGTTACATGGGAAGTACGATAATATAAAACGGGAAGCTATGGGTCATTTATATAAAAAAAAAAAAAAAATTAAAGAAGTAAATAGATAAATGATGCTAACTATAATCGGCAGCGCCGTTATTAAATGATTCGAGGTTCATGAACACAAACAGCGTGGTGGTTCCTCTTTAAGGAAAGAACAAATTATGAATTTAAAAATTACTGCGCGGACAAAAATAGGCGCTTTCGTTCTCCACTCCACCCCATTACTCAATACTATCGGCGGAATTATATGCCATCAAAATGGCGGTAATAGATATTTCAAACATTGTCGTTGACCAGTCGTTCTTAATATGCACGGACTCTCTCTAGTATCATTACAATGCCTTAGTGATCTTCATGATCCTAAATTACACCCCCTGGCTAAAGAAATTCGTCATTTGTTCATAACTTCTAGTAAACATGTAGTTCTCACATGGATTCCATCGCATGTTGATATACAAGGAAATGATCAAGCGGATAGTGCAGCAAGAGAAGGCTCATTGCTTCAACCATTCTCGCTCCTGCCTACACCAATGAAAGATCTCCACACTTTCGTAAAATCTTCAGCGCGCAAATCATGGAACCTCCAGTGGTCTGCACTTTCACTCACCAACAAACTGCGATCACTTCGAGACACAACATGCCTCCAGATTCCATCTCACTCGGCAAACAGAAGAGATGATGTTGTACTTGCTCGTCTGCGCCTAGGTCATACTAATATCTCACACAGCTATATCCTACAAAATCTTCCTCCTCCTCTTTGTTCAACCTGTAATATCCTCATTTGAATGCGTGCAATTCAACTCCCAACGTTCTATCCTCGATGATAAACCGCTCAAGCTCCTAAACATTCTTTCCTACACGCGAGATACTTCCAATAGTTTATTAAATTTTATTAAATCCTCCAATTTATATAATCTAATTTAACAATCCGTACTTTCAATTTATTCTTCCAACTTTCCACTGATTCTCACTAACCCTACGTTCTCTCCTTTCCCGTGCCTCTGGCCTAGGTGCAGTACATGGCAAGTAAATCTACAGGTAAAAATATACACACACACATATATATATATATATATATATATATATATATATATACTTTTGAAAAATTTATTAATTTGAACAAAATTATTAGTACTCTTGAAAAATATAGCAGTTTATCAGGTAGTACATTTATACCGACAAATACTTAAACGAGAACTTGTACAGAAAATTAAAGAAAATATTTTCGTGTTTTTTTTTTCAGCGTAATTTTGTATAATTTCATTAATGTCCATTTCTCGTAAAATGCCCTTCTGTAAATCCGACCTTGATAATCTGGTAGAAATCTGAGAATGTTCGTGGAAAAAGTCGAAAAAATGCAAGAAAGCTTTAAGAGAAAATATTACTGTTATAAAATCGTTAAATCCCCGAGAGGGTTTTAGCAGGTGTAAAATTGAAGTGTTGTAAATTAAAAGTTTATACATTAAAAGTTTATAAATTATAAGTTTATAAATTAAAAGTTTATAAATTAAAAGTTTATAAATTAAAAGTTACAAATAGATTATTACGTTACATCGATGTTGTCTTTATCCGACTGTTTAGCCCCGCTGCCCCCAGTACTAAACACAGCCCTCAAATACTTCGGCCGCCACAACTGGCAACAGAAGTTGAATACATACCTCTTGCCATCAAATCCAATATAGGCTTCTAGGAACCGCTTGCCAATTTAACCCGTTCCCATTACATAGCACTCGGCAGCCTCCGCCTTGGTCGCATATCACTCTCTAGCCGCTAATTGGAGGTTACTGCGCATTACTGTTGCGACAGTTGGCTCATCTACTTCTACTTGCAACGGTTGAAACCTATTATTGACTTCGATCTCGAAATTATCGAATTTCTTTATGCTAGTAGTGCTTTTATTTTTTCTACTTTTTGTTTTCCACTGAACGGAGTTATCGTTGATGTGAGCATAGCCGGACCGATATTTACATACTTTAGGTTATTTATATATATATATATATATATATATATATATATATATATATATATACGCTTGTAATTGAAGTGTAATTTGAAATAAATAAATAAAAAATTGAAAATAAAATTCTCTTTTGTAATTAGTCCATATTCTAGTTATAGTCTCGTCAGAGCAAGATGAAAATAAAACACAGAGGAAGAACAAATTAATTAATTAAAAAAGAAATAGAATCTTCGATTATTATAACTATCGAGAAATATAATCCAAGAATTAAAAAAAAAAAAACAAGAAATTAACGCCTAAGTCCAAAGTCTTTTTTACTAATATACATACGCATTTGATAAATTATAACCGAAAAACAACTATGAGACCGAGCGAATGGTTTCCAAACGAAAAAACAAAACGGAACGATAAGCGTATAACTAAATAAGCAATTAAAAATGTATAATATACATTATACATACATATATATAATATTATATATCAATATCAACGTCATTTAGAAAAATAATGATGGCGTACAATTGAACTAGTTTTCGGATTAAAATAAATTTGAAATAACAAACGCCCTACAATATATAATCGCGAACACCATCGTTACACAAGAGTTTCGCCTACCTTATGCGGGTGTACAGGGGGAGTTGTACTTAACATGTATCAACCCATTTCAGTCATAATGTCCTCTATACGGTACATAAACTTTTAACGTACGTTTATATAAAAATAATATATTTCCATAATAAGTGACACATACCATTGATATTAAATGTTTCAATTCTAGGACAATTTATACGATACATTAATAAAATTATCTAATCATCTGAGAAACGATTTTATATTTATATCCTCATCTTCATTAGACTAACTTTCGAAGCTGAATTCTAGTTTATTCTTTATCGAAATCGTGTTTTTTTACATCTTGACAGAATCTAGCTAAGTTTCGATAATAATTTTTTTTTTATTTTATTTTGTGTATCGGGACCTGTATTTTGTGTTTTAACCTGTGTGATGTGTTTGGCAGTTGTAAATTAAGTATGTGACTGTTGGTCCTGTTAAATGTCCGCATAGGGGGCAGTTTGTTGGTGGAGGGTGTGGGTGTATAACCCACACGTAGACGGTTTAGGGTACCATATTCTTTTCTGCTTGTGCCATCTGGAGGCCACCAAGGTTCTATGGTTGATTTTATGCTCCTAAGGAAGGTTGTTGTGAAGTCCAGTCGGTGGTCCATTCCTGTTTACTGTTGTTCATTGACGGAGGTGGTGAGTATTGTGGCACTGATGAAAGTACTATAGACCGAGCTTCAAGGTCTACTTTATCACTACCGTGCATCTCAATGTGGATCCACAGAAAGCGGATTTCTTCCTTATGTAGTGTGTGTAAATTGTGTTGGATTTCTAATATTATAGTATTTTTATCGTCTTGACGGTATATTAGTTGTAGAGAGGAGAGGGAGTCTGTTATAACCAATGCTTTTCGATGTTACAGCTGATCTGATGTACCGAATACAGTACATAATTTCGTACAACTCTACATCCAGAGAAGTGCAGCCATCGCTCAGTCGGATTGAGCGTAATATATTATCAATTTGTTAAGAGCAAGCTGCTGGCGAATTCTCGCCGCCTGCTGTAGATTTTGCTCCGTCTGTGTATGCGTGTGTGTAGTCATTGTATTTTCGAAGAGTGCCTAATACCGTTTCTTTTATATTTGTAGAGTGTGCAGATTTATTGCGCTGCGTGAGAGATAAATCTATTTTCGTTTCGGAAGGGTCCCAAGGAGGTATTATTATATTGTAATTCAATGTTGATTTTGGAACGAAGCTTATGCGATATGTTGATAGTATGCTAAGTAGCTTTGGTATAGGGTCATTTGGAAAATGCGGATTAGGGGATGTACGTTCTTTGGTGTACGCAAATGTTTTATTGTAGCTAAGCAGACGGCTTAAATAGAGGTATGGTATTTTCTGTAGTATATAAGTGGTAAGGATCCTACTAATGCACGCAAGTTCTTTGATGGTGATGAGGGATGTACTGCAAGGATGTATCGAAGTCCAGCATGGTGTACTGTAATGTTAATGTTCTTAATAGAGATTTACTGGCTGTTGCGTATACCTGACACCCATAGTTGATTCGTGATAGGATTATAGATTTATAGATATTTAAGAGGATTTGGGTTTTATATTGTATTTTGGGTTTGATAAATACTTTTAGAATTGGGAGCAGTTTTAAGCACCTGCTCTTGAATTCAATTATATAGTAACGCCGGGTTAATTTGGAGTCGAACAATAAACCGAGGAATTTTACTCTTGTTTTGGCTGTTAAGAGAGAGTTATTTATACTTAAAGAAAATCTGAAAGATGATAGACGTCTCTTATGGAAAATAATGTATGATGATTTGGATGTGGAAAAATATAATTGTCAATTAATTATTTCCGATTACGTAAATGTTCTATTAAACCATCGTCACGATACTAATCAGAATTATAAACGAAACTGTATTTGAATAAACGCGTCTAATTGAAATTTTCAACATTTGTCAAAAGTACGCAACACATATACACACACACACACACATAGTGAACATCGTCCGTTAATGGATTTTTCTGTCACGATTCCTTTTTGCATATCTTACATCAACTTTTAATGTTAAATCTATAATAAAAATATTCGGTCAACGCGATAGCAGAATATTTCAATTCTGTAAAATATGTTTATAATTACATTATCTAGAGTTATTTTTAAAAAAAAAATCAATCAAAATATTAGTTAATTATTATAGTCGTTTAAAGTTGAGTAAACAGCATAACCTCTATCTTATACTAACGTTGTCCGTACATAATATTGCAACCAGTAAGATTTCTCACAGGGACCGGTTAAATATTATTTAATCTGGTTTTACTCGCGTTGAAAAACGAGTTTTTTATTTTTATATTTTTTTTTTGTTACTTTATTTTTGGTTTTTGTGTTTTCACGTTTTCATCACCTCTCGAGTCGATTGTTCCGTTAATTATTTCAACTTACAATGAACAATGAACAATAATATATTTGCATATTTAAATATTTTCTGTTTACAAAAAGGTAAAGTTACCATTCAATAGAATTTTCTGTACCGAATATATCAACGATTCTTTCCAGAAAAAATTAATATGAAATATAATCTTATAAAATATTAATTTAAATTACGCCTTATTATAAGATTGCAGGAAAAATTTTTAATACAAAAAAAACCTGCTCATTTAAAATAACAGAGTGCGTACACTCTTACCGTATCAACAATATACTTAAAAATATCTTAGCTTATTTATTAATACTAGAACTAGAATTTGTAGCTGGCTTACTATAGAAAGATGTGTTTTATACGCCTATATATCTTTTATACTTGTGTCGTAAAGCTTGGTAAATCCCCTATAGAATTTACCATTGGAATACGCGAATATCTACAATCGGCAAAAATTTTTTTCGTTTTATCCTTAATCATTTCCTGTACGTAAGGGAATTTTAACGCATCATGGAGAGATTTTATTGAAGTAAATCGAGGTTTATTCAAAATTATTCGAAGGCAATGGTTTTGCACTCTTTGCACGTGGTTTATATTACTACTACTAGTATAAGACCACACTTGGCAGGCATAGAGTAGCTTTGGTAAAATTACCTTTTTGTATAATAAAAATTTGTTTTGCGTGTGTACAAAAAAAAAAATTGTAACACGCGACTAACTGAAAGAGATATACATACGCACATACCCATTAATATATATTTATATATATATATAAAGTATGTATATATATATATATATATATATATATATATATATATATATATATATATATATATATATAAAGTATGTATTATTTATACAGATTCATCAATAAAAGAAAACAGGCAAGCATGCGCCGCAGTGGTATATAATAAAACTAAATATAGCCTAAAATCATTTGGATTCACAAAAATTTATTCATCATGCACAGCAAAACATTAAAAATAATCCGTAATGTACAAAACAAATAATTTTTAATATTGACAAGGGAAGAAGTGAAATTTAAAGGCGTTTTAACTAAATTCGATACAGAGGTTTTTTTTTAAATTTTTACGCCGCTATATATAAACACATACACACAAATATATACATATATATATATATATAAGAATAAGTCTACGTATGTGTGCAAGTTGATGCGCCTAATGCTTGAAAACGTGGTTTGAAATATATATATCCGTCCGTTATTTCGTTACACACCTAACGCAACAAAACATGGTTTGATAGGCGAGTGTTGGTAGTGCGGTATATGCGAACAGAATATAAATATATCTATATACATATACATATATATATGTATATGTGTGTGTGTGCATACGTGTGCATACGTGGAGCGTGTGTATATATATTTATATATACGTATATATGTATTAATATATATGTGTATATATATGTATATATGTATATTTGTATATATATGTGTATATATATATATATATATCCGTTGGTTAATTCGGCTCGCTCACTCGCTGAGTTAACTCCACATATAAACCGCGCCAATAGAAGTTTCATTTCAAGAAAAATGCATCACCGATAACATAATATGAAATATATTAAATATTATCGGTAAACTTCAAAAGAATAATAATATAATATATTTCAAATGGATACCCGGACGCAGCGGTATCGAAGTAAATGCGATGTAGCGAATAGAAACAGCTGGAAAAATAAATTAATAGAGTAGAAAAAATTAAAATACCACGGACGGAATATAGACCGCGTATAAAGCGGATAATAAATGACGAATACAATTCGAAAAGATCAGTGCAAAATATCTGGAAGAAATATTTCGAAATTTAAAAAGCTATACTGAAGGGGGAGTGGTTTACAAGTAAAAT